>JAEANM010000896.1:0-31221 GCA_017656035.1 Myanophis thanlyinensis
TCACGCACACATGAGCAATCGCGTGTGCATGCGCAGGAGAGCTCCAAAGACCAGCTGGATTTCCTGCTGCAATCGTGAGCATGCACAATGGACGCCTGAAGACCAGCTGGGTCTCTGCATGTGTGCATGTGCAATCGCATGTGCATGCTCAGCTGGAGGTAAGTTGGCTGACAGCCTGTGTGCCCAGCAAGATGGCTCTGTGTGCCACCTGTGGCACCGGAGCCATAGGCTCGCCATCACTGCTATAGACTCTTCTGCAATCTGGTGGCGCAGTGGTCAAAATGCAGTATTGCAGGCAAATTCTGCCCTCAGCATGGAGTTAGATCCTAACTGGCTCAAGGTTAACTCAGCTTTCCATCCTTCTGAGGGTCTCCTGTGATCTCTTGCTAATATAGGGTCTCCTTACTCAAGCAGGGCGGGTTGGACTAGAAGACCTCTAAGGTCCCTTCCAACTGTTATTCTATGTTCTGTGTTCTAAATGAGACCCAGATTGTTAAGGGCCATATGCAGATGATGTTTCCATGGCAAACACCCCAGAGAATAGAGACACCCATGTATATTCGTTTTTATTTCGATTATTTTATTACGTTTATCAAGATATAAAATATAGAAGAAAATTAAAATAGGAGGAAAATGGAGGAAGGAAAAGGGAAGAGAAAGAAGTATAGAGAAAGGGGGAAAAAGAAAGAAAAATATTGACTTCCGATTCTTTTTAGCACAATAGAATGGCAACATTACAACCTCAACCTTTTATTTTTATAGATTAATATGGACTAGCCATTTTATAAAGACAAAACTATCTGATCAGCAAAATCAAAACTTAGTGTTTTATTTGATTTTCCATCTCAAGCACAAAATCCATGAGTTTCTCAGGTAGAAACAAAGTTGGATATATTCTTTTCTTTGATTAAAACAGTCAATTTAGCCATCTCTGCTAAATTCCATCCATTTTTCCAGCAGTTCATCCATTGTGGGAGTTGCAGTATCTTTCCATTTTTGAGCATAAATATATATATAAAAAACAGCAAGAGATACCCATGAATATTTTAGAAAGTATTCTTTTGGTCTTTCTCATCCAAGTTTCAGACCTTGCTTTGCAGCAGAGCGGGTTTCTGAGCTTCTGAACTCCTCATTGCTCATTCTGTTCACCCCATGCATTATAAATATTGGTTGACTTTGGACCTCTTGGCGATAACTCTAAACTCTCTTTGCATTAGGAACCTCAGGCTGCAATTCTCATATTGAGGTATGACAAATACCAGCTGCATTTGCTAAAAAGTTATGGACCCCCCAAACCACCACAGGCTGGTAAACAAATATGACATATTAATAAATACATACAATACTGTTGGAAGAAATATCCATCTGGGTTCAGTTCCAAGTGGGGAGGAAGACACTGGAAACATGGAGGCTATTTTGGAAGGATGGTTTATTGGTGAACAGGTCCACATGGTTTGAGGTCCTGGGAAAAAAAGAGGACCTGGGTGAGAGAGAAGGGTGGATTTATACCCTCTCTTGAGCTATGACCTTGTTTTTCTTATGGCAAGGGGTGTGTGTCCTGATTGGTTGTAGGCTCCCATGTGGCCCTATGGGGGTAACTTTGTAGTCTTAGCTGAACATTGCTGAGTGATGTAATCTTCCAAGGGGCCATGTGGTGAGTTCTACTAGATGAGGGGTTGGGAACTTTGGCTTTTTCATGACTCATGGACTTCAACTCCCAGAATTCCTGAGCCAGCATGGCTGGCTCAGGAATTCTAGGAGTTGAAGTCCATAAGTCATGAAAGAGCCAAGGTTCCCGACCCCTGCTCTAGTGATAGACAATTAACCTCCTCCCCCAATTTCTTAGGAAGCATATTACATTTTCATGAATGTTGCTGTACACTTCTGTAGGAGTAGAGGCAGATCCTGGGGTGGAGTTAAAACAGGGATAATAAGCCTAGAATCCCTGTAGCCACAATTCAACACCCCTTGAATTCCATGGATCCTTATCTAGCTCCAAAAGCAGGTGCTAATCATTATCTGTGAAGATTTTGCAATGAACAAGTTTAATTGGACCTTCACATGTAGCCCTGTCTTTCCCACCTGACACTACTGAGTATGTATCAAAGTTCAAGGAGACTTAAATAATATATTTCTTCCCCCTCGGTCACACACACACACACCACCAACCTTATGGCTACCTTCAAATTTAGAGTTCTGCTACTTTGGTGTTTGATGTACAACCATAAACTTCAATCTCTAAAATGATTCAGTGTGTAATCTAAACTGCTAACAGGACAGGAACATTTTCCCTCAGATACAAAGTCTCTCTTTTGAAACATAATGCAATTAAATTGACATTCAGCACTTGCCAATTCTCAGGTCCAACTTTTAAAAGTTTGCTTTCAAGATCAGCGCTAACTTCGTATAGCAACAGTTAGTTAAGTCTTCTTAAATTGTTCTATATTTATTATAGTTTAATTTTTTTACACCGGTAACCTGGACAAAGGATCAAAGGTCAATAACAAACCTGTAGAGAACAAAGAAGTGAAAAGTAGAGCAAAGACAACATTTATGTTGCACCAGTTCACAGGACACAATGTCAACAATGGTTCATGGTTTTAATAAATATATTTTAACGATTTAGAAAATGTAAAATTATACTGTTGCTGGTGTGCTAATGTATTTTATATTCTTACAGTCAACAAAGTTAGGTAAAAGTTAACCAACATAAGGCAAGTTTCTATAACCATGATAGTCAAGTAAAATGAATACCTCTCTGCAGATCAATTAGCACCACCTGACTTAGCAGTACAACCTGACTCCTTTGAAAATATTTTCTATGAACAGAGAAATCATTAAAATGAATCAGATCAAAGTCTTTCTAATCCAGAATTTGAGTCTCTATAGAGATCACATGCCTTATGGAAAACTATAATCAGAATTATGAAAGCAACTATTCATTTTAATTATCAAATACTCCAGCTTTTAACAATATTTTTTGTCATTCAGTATGATCTACATAGAATTAATTTACAAATGCTTTATATCTGCCTTCCCCACTCTACTGATGCCCATCAGCTCATAGATGACAGGCTACCATAACCATAATTCCCGGTCAGCAAGGTCAACAGGGAGGTGCCTACTGGGAAGAGCTGGTGTAAATGCAGATATTTAAGGTAACACCTTAATCATATTTAATCAATATCCGATTTAATTTCATTTCCAAGCCTTGATATTCATAAGAAATGCAAAAGTTATTAATTAGACAAAAAGTTTAGATTTCATGCTAATTGTGTCCAAAGCAGGTTGGTTTTTAAAATTTTTCATAAAGCCTAGACTTAACAACAAATTGTTGGAACTAGTTACCACCACCTCAGTTCTAAAGTGTTAAAGCTGGTAGTTTTGATGTGGGCTCCACCCACATCAAGCAACTACAAACCCTTTTTTCTTCCAAACCCATTTTTCTCCCAACTTGGAATATTTTTTTCAAAGCATGAAACTTAAGCTAATATGTGAATTAGTAGGGAATCCTTTTAAAAGATATTAATGAATGTACTTTCCAACATGCAAAAAGTTCTAAGAAGCTCAGAGCCAGATGCTAAATCTGGCAGACACCAATTCAGATTCAAAAAGAACAAATATTTTCAAACTTACCATTAAAGAGTAAGGCAGAAGAGAATTAAAACAAAAAAAGTCAGAGCTGTACATAAAATAAGGCAGGACGCTTCTATACAAGTCAACCTGCATAAGAGCTAGTTACACGTTCTCCTGAGCCAAGAAAGTATAATAATCTTTTAATCTTAGTTTGTATAGTCTTTTTAGAAAAAGTAGAATTCAATCTTGTTTCAGTTAATCCTTCTGCAACCCCTTTACACTGTAAAAATTTAATCTTCTGTGCTTTTCTTTACAAACATGGGTTTCCCTTTCACTTCTATATTCAGGTTGATTTACAACCACAACTGGGCCCAATTTTTTTGTTGTTAAAGTGAGGCATTTGTTAAGTGAGTTTTGCCCCATTTTATGATCTTTCTTGCCACAGTTGTTAAGTGAATCACTGCAGTTTGAAGAGTTAGTTAAGTAGAATATGCCTTCCCGATTGACTTGGCTTGTCAGAAAATCACAAACGTTGATCAAAGTTGACCCTGGGACACTGCAACAATCATAAATATGAGATAGTTGCTAAGTGTCTAAATTTCGATCCCACGATCATGGGGATGCTGCAATGGCCGTAAGTGTGAAAAATGGTCATAAGTCACTTAATGTCATTGTAACTTCAAATGCCCATTAAACGAACTGTTGTAAGTCAAGCACTGCCTGTACACTAGAGAAAGGGAAAGGAGGGGAGGACAACCAATTCTCCTTGGAGTCTCCTGAATTAGTGTATTCTCATACATCAAGGCAGGACCCCAGAAACTGCATGATAAGCAGCATTAAGTGGCTCCTAGAGGAACCTCTCCTTTTAAGTCCAGTATCCTCAAAGAAAAGACAATGTCTTTCCATTAACAAAAGGATGAATCTGAATCCAAATTGAATACTCCTTGGATGTGTTTGTACAGGTACCCCTTGACTTACATCCATAATTGTGACCAGAATTTTTGTGGTCAACTGAGGCAATTGTTAAATAAGTTCATGCCTGAACTTTACAATCTTTGTCGCCATGATTGTTAAGTGAATCATGTAATCATTAAGCAAATTCAGCTTCCCCTTTGCTGGAAAGGTCACAAATGGCCATCACAAGGCCCTGGGATGCCACAACCATTATAAATACACACCAGATGCCAAGCGCCTGAATTCTGATCACAGGTCCATAGGGATGTTGTAAGAGTAAGGACCAGCTGTACGTCATTTTTTTCAGTGCCACTGTAATTCTGAATGGTCAATAAACAAGTGGTTGTAAGTCCAGGCCTACCTGCAAATGACTTTTATCTCATCTCAAATTTGTTCCTGTTATTTTGAAGTAGGAAATACTTTCTTATCACCTGGCTAAAGTTGATAAGAAGAATTTTTACAAAATTCTTTGAAGATCAAGAAAAAAACATGTAGCTTATGGAATGTTCATCTCCATTCTTCCAACCAGTTCAACACACCTGTATCTTATGGTGCGTTTCCAGGACCATTTAAAAATTCAGCTCTATGGTGCTGAATGATACCTATTAAATTCCAAAACTGATGGAAATTGAATCATATTTGCTTTTGGGGATTCCCAAGATAACTATCTTATCAGGCTTCAACAACTATGCTGAAACCTCCTTTCTCAGAATTGCTGCAAGGGGGCATTGGTCTTATCTGATATGCTCCTTCTTGTGCTGAGAAGAGAATCCAAGGATGGGTTAACTCTGTCCTTCTGATCATGTAGACCGAGTCAATCAAGCTTGAAGCCATGCCTTACTTCCTGGTTGCTTCCAGTTTTCGGTGGACTGATGATTGACTGCAAGAGCTCCTGCTTCAACTCAACCACACCCGCCTTTAGGATTAGACTGTCAACAGGATGGGTTTGGATTCTCTTCTCAGCACAACGAGAAGGAGTGTATCAAGTAAGACTAGCATCCCTTCTCTGTTGTGCTGAGGCAGAGAATCCAAGGATGGGACATACCGAAGCTGGCAGTCCTGAGGGTGGGTCACTACCTGGTCCTAAGGGCCTTTATTCGAAAGAACCTGTTGGAAAACCCTTCGACCAAATACCACATCGGCCGAGGCAAAGGTGTCTAATCTGTAATGCCTGATGAAAGGATAAGGGGAAGACCAAGTTGCCACTCTACAAACAACTTCTATGGAGGCCTGGGTCAACCAGGCCACTGTAGCAGCGGCGCTTCTGGTGGAATGTGCAGTTACATGGCAAGGAAACTGAATATACTGGGACTCTTAGGCCTTAGTTATGCACACCTTAATCCATTGTTCTATAGTTGCCAATGACACCTTAGTGCCTAACAAAGCCAGTTGGAAGGCCACAAAGAGGGATACAGTTTTCCTAAATGCGGCCATCATCTTTATATCCTAAGGGCCCTTCTGACTTCTAAGGTGTACCACAGCTTTTCTTGGTCATGTACTGGTCCTGGACAAAAATCCGGCAATATCAATTCCTGCCCGATGAAACCACAAGTTCACTTTGGGAATGAAGTTGAGGCTAATGTTACCACCGGTTCATCTACATTGGGAACCTGCAGTGCCTCTGAAAGCTCAAACCCCCTTGTTGTAGTACTTCTTGTCACTCAGGTTGGGAGCTGCCTGTGACCCTGGCTTGGCCCATTATTTCCTGAGCACATCCATGATCGATTGAGGAGCAGGGATCTCCTTGCCCCCAATAGATGAGCACTGGTCTGGACTGTTGGGATCCTGAGACCCCGTGCCTGATTCTGCAGATGAGAACAGATTCCCCAACTGGCTGTGGCTATGGCCTTGTGAAGAAGGGGCCTAAAGAAATTAGATGGGAACAGTCCCACAAAGGCAGGAGGATCGGGTATAGGGTCTCATCTTTGGAGAGATCCGCTTCTTTTTGGTCCTCATCTCCTAACATGGAGTTCCTGCTCCTAGCTGAGGAAATTGATGATTGGGGGCCTTGCATGAAGGCAAACTCAGAGGGAGCTAGAGAAGATGCATAATGATCTGTCAGTGACAGCGAGACTGGAGGTAGGGTTCAGGTTGTTGTCTTTGCTCCATGCCTGCAAACCCCTGCGTGATGGCCTCTGTAATGATGAGTTTTAGATATGAGAATGTGGGATGTCTATCCTCCTCTCTTCTGAGCCCTGCAGCAGTAGGGGTAAAGGTGGCCTCAGGTACAGAGGAGTAAGATCACATTGACACTGTAATCTTCCAACAGGCAGGATGCATGGGCAGAGCTGCTCAGGAAGCAATGGTAATTAGATGAGGTCAGGCAGGCAATGGTAATTAGATGAGGCCAGAGGGCTGTAGGTGTTGCCTAGCAATTTAGCAGCTCAGCATAATCTCTGGCCAGCTTCCAGTGCATGAGCAGCGGTTCCGGCCAAAGCTGTAAGCGCCAGATCAACCACGCTGGTCCCTGGTGACCTTCTCAGAATGCTGCGGTCTCCCAGTGAGCCAGAACTGCCAGCAAGCATCCTGGACCCCTCTAGCACTTCTGGATTTAGCACTGATTAAGTTGAGCATGGGCAGCGGTTTGGGCTGAAGCCGTAAGCGCCAGCAGCCATGCAGCTCTTCTCTGTCTGGTAAAAAGCCTCATGAGCCAATATGGCTCTTCCGTCAATGCGCTATAGCGCTGCAGGCATGGGCGGCTGCTTCGGCCGAAGCCATGGGGTTCTCTCCCATCTATTGCAGGCTTGTAGAGCCAATACGGCTCTATCGATGGCTATGCTGAGCTATGGTCTGTTCCTTTTGGGCATGGGTAACAGTGCGGGCCAAAGTCTGATGCCGGTGGCCATGTGCCGCACACACCCCCAGCTTGGAAAGACCTCCGGGGCATTGCCACTAATCAGCTGTTGACGGGCTGAGTGGAAAAATCTCTTACTGTCTGTGCGATTGAGGCAAGAATCCAAGAATGTTTTAAAGAAGCCCTACAGAGCTCAAATAGAAGCTGTTGATCAATGGAGAATGAGTCAAAAATTGGAAGCAACCAGGAAGTAGGGCGTGGCTTCAAGCTTGATTGACTCAGTCTACATGATCATAAGAAAAATTAACCCATCCTTGGATTCTTAGCTTCAGCACAATGGAGAATGTAATAGCTACTACGACAATCATTGGTTAAGAATATTTCACACATATTTAAATTTCTTCTTTTTTTCTCAGAGGGGCAAGGAACTATCACAATTTTTCTTTCTCACTCCCCTCATTCAACACCCCTCTAAAGAACTCTGTGTTTAAACATTAATATAATATCTCTAATAATACTAACTAATAATTAAGCTAATAGATATGATGGTGGAAGTTGAGTTATAATCTTTTAACATGAAGAAATATTTGGCTAAACACTTCTACCAAAGGCTGAGTCTTCCATACTATATCACTGATAACACTATGAATTCAAAAAACTTTCCCTGGATGCAATAACACTGGAGTGGATAATTTTTATCTAATCTTCCATTTCCATGTTTAATAATGAAATACATTGTTGAAATTGTATCTATCATAATAATTATATATGGCCTCTAAGGGGAAAAAGTGAAACTTTGACTTTGGGCTTTGCTAATTAGATAGGTTTGTTGCTATAGAAATGGCTAGTAAATATTACTATGTAAAAGTAAATAGTTGAGGCTGGAATGTTATTTATCTTATTCTACCATGCTAAAAAGAGTTGGAAGTCAATACTTTTCTTTCTTTTGTTCCTTTTTATCCTATGCTTTCTCCTCTTCCCTTTTTCCTCCCCTATTTTCCCATTATTTTAATTTTCCTTTGTATTATATATCCTGATAAACTAATAAAAATTTTGAAAAACTAGTAATTATAGATGGCCTCTGGCAGGACTGGGATGGAGACAGTGCAGCCAATCTAGATTTCCTTGATATCTCAGAGGCTTTCAATAACATGGTTTAGGACAGGGGTGGGCTCCTTCATGACTCGTGGACTTCAACTCCCAGAATTCCTGAGCCAGTGTGGCTGGCTCAGGAATTCTGGGAGTTAAAGTCCACGAGTCATGAAGAAGCCATAATTGCCCACCCCTGGTTTAGGAGCTCCTTAAACTTCCATCTTTCTAAGGTCAGTAAAATGAGGGGCCAGATTGTTGGGGGCACTAGGAAGGAGTAAAAAAAATCTAAATGTTATCGCTACTGCTATTCATTTCACTCCAGTCTAGGCCATTAGGCCAACTAAGTGATGAAATCCAGGTTCTTTCCCAATGCTTGGAGGCTGTTAGGATCCAGTTAAGGAAAACAAGCTTTGGCTCAACCTTAGCAAGAAAAACAGCTGTAGTGTTTCTGATCGCCTGACTTGGGCACTTTTTTGGGGGGTGGGGTGTCAGACAACAGTCACAGTCAAGCAGCTCCTTGCATAAATCTGTATTTCCTGACAATTGTGTCCATTTTTGGATTAAGGAGGGGGAGTGAAGGTTTGATAGTCTAGAAAGTCTTAAAAACCTAGTTCTACCCCGGGCAAAGGTTCAGGATATGGGATGAGTCCATGTAAAATGAAAGACCTTGACTAAAATAGGTCTGGACTAGCTTTGCTTAATTCTGGCATTATTTGTTATTCTGTTATCTTATTGCTTCTTAATGCACTAGATGTTTATTTTACTGCACTGCATTTTATTCTGTTTTTAATCCCTTGTTTTCGTTTCTCTATAAATGGTAAGCTGCTCAGGGTTATGGAATTGGACAGCCATATAAATCTAATAAATATGTAAACCGACTAATGCCTTTTTATTACAATTTTTATATCTCGTCTTTTAAGAGTACAATCCTCACAAATATCTATATTTGTAATAACCGTACAAGAAACATTAAACAAAAAAGGAACTCCTAGGATCCTTTCTGCAGTGTAGTGAACTTTAATTCCAATTTTCAGAGGCAAACATTATAGCTCTTGTAATACTTTCCAAAAAGGTTGCGTTCATACATTATGCTAAGCCGGGATAAGCAATATTTTTTGCAGAGAAGTGAAGCACTGTAATTTAAAAACTGAACCACTAACCTCTGAGAGCCACCGAGGACATGGGTAATAATGTGATGCTATTGTCAGAGTAATACCATTTTTAAGATTTTAAAGATTTAAGGAATGACATTGGTATGTACAAACTTATATTCTTGCCAAGAAGACTGCTATGGCAGCATGATCAGGGGTGCTATGGAGGCGCCAGGATAGATTAAAGGGAGACCATGGTTTGCCCATTTTATACTAAGCCTTCATGTGGCTTTGGCTGAGGATACTGTGTAAACATAGCTATTATTGTTTATATAGATTTTAACTTATTGTGATATATGAATCAAATCAATATGCTAGCTCATCATAAGCCAGGGCTAAGTAGGATGTCTGAATCCTGTAACTATAAAAAATGAGTTCAAAGCCAGTAGATCGATCTCTGGCCAGAGTTGGCATTTACACTTGGCAATTGCTCTCTTCAAGGCCATCAAATGCCATGAAGAATCCGTGAATTTGTGGGAAGGCTGAGAAGGAAAAGCTACCCATTTCAACCAGTGAATGTGTAAGAGGCACTTGTGCTTTTCCACTGGGTATAAACTGTTTTGTTCACCTTTATTCTTGTCTGCAATAAAGATACTTATCCAGCTGAGTCTGTGTTTAAGATTCCTGTTGGGTCCTAGTTTAGTCATGTGAAATTAGAAAATCAGTGATTGAAAAAGAAGGATTTACTGGCTGTCTATATGTAATAGCTTATCTTGGCAGATGTGACTTGATGATTTCTCGATTAGGATATAGTTTCCTCTCCGATTGCTTATCTGGAGCAGTTTCCTGCTTATCTGAGTATCGGGTCTAGTAGAATAATTATTTCCTTCTTATGGAATAGCTGTTGCTAATTTGTTTGAACCTCAAGCTTCCAGAAATTCCCTAGCATTTCAAATTTGGCTTAATCTAAAATACTGAGATTTTTGTTTCTTATTTTTTTTGTAGCAAGCAATGTCATTTGCATACATGGAGGGCAGTGAACAAACGGTGAAACAATCAAGCTTGGATCCCATCCACTTATATTTTTCTGAAAATGTCAGGCTCCCCCAACCATAACATACGTACTGCCTGACTTTAAGTCATTCTCTCACCCTGATAATACCTAGATTAATAATGAAATATCTCTGATTTAAATAGGAAGACAAGCACAAAGGACATCCATAAAAAGTAGACCATGGCAGAGGCTGAAATATTCTAACCTTGTTTCATGAGACCACTTCTAGCTCCACTTGCATGTAATATCAACGCAAGATTGTTTTAACCACCTACTGTTCCATATCAATTTAGGGTTATCACTCAAATTCAGAAATAGTAAGCCATGAATTAGCATACATACTTCAAATTGTGGTTTACTGCCACAAATTAAACCATGATTTATTAAGATGGATTCTCACCTTGTAAACCATAATATGACTTACTATTATGAACATTTTTCATGGCACATGTACTTTTGCTGGAAAAAAGCATACAGCTTTCATAGGTTGGCCTCTGATTGGTCACTATATAAAATATAGCGTTAACCACAATTTTAATCCAGCTGACTTCCATGCAGCCAAGTGCATATTCTGTAGCCATTAGACTAGAACATGATATGGGGTTGTACTCCAGGGGATCAGTAGGATGTGGAAACTTAAAAACCACTTATCAAGGTAGTTGTTCATTAAAATAAATTTGAACAAACAGTTGCTAACTTTGGTTTATTGCTGTCCTATTTGCTGGGGAATTTATAAAAAATATTCTGCCAAGGATTAGCATGGAATAACTGCTATCAAATCTAAGAGGATATCATTCCTACCTCTATCTCTGTAGACTAATTGGTCATTAAAGAGTAAGAGATCAGTAAATATTTGCAAAATATCTTCTGACACTAACCATTCATGATCAGAGGCACGTAGACTGAGAGAGGGGTAGTATACTGATGTGATGTTTCATAAACAAAGCTTTAATGCATTAATCATATGTAGCAACACTCTCAATTTTGTTAGAAAAGCTGATCTCCTGGTAAACATTTCTCTAGCCAAGTAAACCTTCATGTGTGAAATACTTTCTGCTGTTATGATAAATAAATGCAGAAGCACACAGCAGCCACAGTAAATCATGTTAATCTCTCATTTCTATAGTGGACTAAGTTTGAAGATGAATGTTAATCCACTTTAAGTACAAGATGTATCCTCATTTTACCACAGGTCTTAAGCATCAATCATCAGAAATCCTTGGAATGTGACTTTCAGTAACATCCCCTTTTCAGAATGAGTTCGTAGGTCTAGGCAACCACAAGATGAATTTTAACATGTTCTCAAAATATGGACTGAAATCTATGACATAGCCTAGGGCAGCAGGGTATAATAGATAATGTATTCCTCCCCACCCCACCCCCGACACACACACATTTTTCTCTCTCTCAGAGACAATAAAGCTATGCTTCAATGGGAAGCAGCTCCCAGAAACATTACTACTAAAGAAAAGTGCCCAATGAAATACACATCCAAATTTTGTATCTCACATATTGCATTTCATCTTGTTTAAGACATTAGGAGGAAGACGTAGATTTGGAAATCTACACTATTTGCAAACAATTCTCTTTTGTCCTCTCCTCTTAAAATAACCAAAATCTTTTAATTACATAAAATTGAAAATAGGCAGTTTGATGTTCAGTTAAACATCATTTCGTTTCAATTTGCATTAGCACAAATACCACGGTCACATGCTGTTAAAATAGACAAGCTACAGTTCTTTTAGCGTAATTTTTATTGGCACAGCAATCCTCAATGAAAAACATGACCCTTGATGCAAACGTACTACACCCCCCCCCCCCACACACGTCGATTTTAGATCCACAAGAAAGACTAAGAGAGAGAAAGAGGAAAGAAAAGACAGTGTTGCAATGTTAACAGCTTACTATACATCACAGAAACACTATGGCAACAAAAATAGTAGTTATTACAAAGAGGAAAACTTAACAAATCTTTAATCCTGTCTAGTTAAGACTGCCAATTTTAAATAAAAGAAGAAGGAAGAGCAGATACTCAGCTTATTATATACAATAACATTTCTTCCACAATGCAAAATGCAAATCAATTTAAATAATATGGAGCTGGTTAATATAATTATAGTACTATCTTAAATTGCATAATGAAAAGCTAGTCAGAAAGCCATAGGTTATCTTAGCAGTAACTATGTGTCCTGAGTTACTCTGGTTTAGATACATCTTACATTGAAGCATTAATAATGTTTACTAAACATAGCCATTTCCTCTTATTTGATAAGATTAGTTTTGATAGACAACAAGCTTGTGAAGAAAACAATTTCCCACAAATAGCGGCGCTCCTATATTTCATTAACCTACCACAAACCCGTGATATATAAAATGAACCCCATAATGAGTGCTGAATTTGGACTAACCTACTAATCACTGGTATATTTATTCATTCGCTTTGCAAATCGGCTGATACCCAAAAGACTCAGGGCAGCTTCCAAGGTATTCATTGGGGGGGGGGCACATCCATAAGAATGAAACAACCAAACATACCCCAAATTAGCAATAAACTAATGAAAGGTACCTTGGCCCAGACCTGGGAGCAAAGTGACATTTTAAAGTCCTCAGGAGTGAAAGGCTGGGAGCCACATCAATCTCCAGATGTTTGTTGTTCTGGAGGGCAGGAAATGCAACACAGAAGCCAAACTGTAAAATTCCCAATAGATGACATTGTTTGTCTAAGGGAACCTGGAATGGGCTGAATTATACTGAATGGGCATAAATCAAATAACCAAGCCTTATACACTGGAGGGCTCTATAGGTGATTATCAGCACCTTAAATAGTACCTGGAAGTTATTAAGGGATCATCTCTTCCCCCCCACCTTTCTCCTGTCCCATACTTTCTGACAGACTTCCTATGCTCCATTATCCCAGTGCTGATGGGGCCCAAGAAAGTAGCTTTGTATGGAGCCCTGCCCTCTGCAACATTTCGTTTGAGATTTGTATAGCTCCCATCTTGAATGTATTTAAATGAACCCTCAAGACTTGGCTGTTCCCCCAGGCCTTGTGTTAAGAGTGTGTGACAGACCCTTTGTTTGGATTTCAATTGAGATATTTTCTCCAGGCGCTTGTGGCATCTTTTTATATGTCTGTTTTTTTTTGTAAAACAAAAACCAGAGGTGCGCAAATTATGATGGCTTATAAATGTTATAAATAAATAAAATTTGGCCTCTTTCTGTTACTTTCTATTTGTGATTAAGGAATAGCATTAATCTATTATCTGGCATTAGCCTTTGGCCACATTTGGGATTTTAGTCATAAATTCATTTCCTAATATTTTCCAAATATACAGTGTGAAGAGCTTATTAGCTTGCACAATACAGTCACCCTCCAACATTTATACTTATCACACAAACATTTGTGAAAAGGAAGTGGTAACTGGAATTTCCACCTACCCAATGTCCGCCTGAAATTTCAAGATGAACACAATGCTGTCATTAGTCACTTCCTACGTAGGGGCTGTTGCTGCCTAACAGCAGGTTGTAGCACAACTATGGCATCCTAGAGAAACTATATCCTGATCCCTTGTACATAAGAAAATCTCCAACAAAGTCAATTTTTCATAGCTTATGCGGCATTGTGACATTATAGCTGTATATATTCTTTTTATTTATATCCCACCTTCATTTTTATAAATAATTCAAAGTGGCAAACATAACTAATATTCTTCCTCTTCCTATTTTCCTGACAACAACAACCCTGTGAGGTGATTGAGCTGAGAGTGAGAGATTGACTCCAAGTCATCCAGCTGCCTTTTATGCCCAAAATGGGACTAGAACTCCAGCTTTCTAGTCTGGTGCCTTAACTACTAGACCAAACCAACTTTCTGAAGTACTACTACTATGAACCTCTATGTAGTTTTGCCTACAAAGTAATTCAACTATACATGAGTCCACTATATTTGGCCTAATTGTATAGATACAGCAAGAAATAAATTAAAGCAGAGGTAAGCAGTTTGTACTACTTGGCTGAATTTAAAAAGCTAACCTAATGTGTGAGCACTTTACTCTCATTGATAATTTTTTTATTTACTTCCAAAGTTTTCTTTTTTTTTGTCTTGGTTTTGTTCCTTTTTTCTTTTTGGATTTTATAATTTAATTTTCGAAAGAAATAAAAAATTATCAACTCTACTCTCAACATTGGTCCCTTAGGAAAATTTAATCCCAGTCTTGCCACCATCACCACCAAAAGATTCCATACAAATGTTCCAAAACATTTCAAAAGTTTTGACCAGCAAATGCATTTGAGAAAACTCATGACTTCCACACATTGGAGATTCTCTTCTCATATAATATTAGATCCCAGAATTACCAACAAAGTTGACTGGTGGAAGAATCAGAATAGATAAAAGGAAGTACTTCTTCATCTAGTATGCAATTAAAATAATGGAATTTGGAACAATATATTGTAATGATGGCTGAAAATCCTAAAGGGGCACTTATTCCTACAGGATAACACTATCCATGGCAACACAACTACTAGTCATGCCAATTACATATTATCTCCAGTAACGTAAGCAGTATAAATATGAAACACCACCTTTGAAACTCTAAGATTGTAGCTTCTGCTCACAAATAACAGGTTATTCTTTTTAATTGTTCACAACAAGGATGGATAACCTTTCATTTCAAGAGTAAGCTCTTGACATGGAGCCATGCCAGCAGTATATAATGAAATGGCTAACCGAGATACAAACACATTATTCTCTTCCAAAAGGTCCTGTGCTGATTAGCAGTGGCATTCATACACACTGTCTGCCAGCCTTCCAAATAAAAATGACACACACTATGGGGCCAATTCTTTTATTCTAGCAGGATTACAGCAGCAAGAGCTTGGAAGGGTCATCACACAATATACCGAATAATGAATCTGGACATAGAAGCAAAACAAATCCATAGCTGAAATCAACGGGAAAATGAAGGGCAGAAAGTGCAGACAGGCAGACTATGCTTGGGAAGCCTATATTACATCTCTTTATAATTTTACACAATTCACAATTATAACATAGCACAAAAATTAGGATCTTACCCTTTGTGAGATTTACATACATGCTTGATTTGTATCTTTTTTTAAACTGAAGAATATGAAACCAAGGGTCCTCTTATTTTTACTGGATTCTGATCAGCTGTGCACAATCTACCTGCTAATTAGAAAATTGATTTTAAAGACGATTCAAATTGTGGTACCTAATACAGAGGTGAAATGCAGCCGGTTCACATCGGTAGAAGAAATCTCCTTTTGTTTTTTTTCCCACTTTACAGGGTTAATCCTGTAAATAATGCAGATGTTTCTAGCCTAATCTTTATTGCCTTGCTCACAGAAACTGCCTCTCCCCTTATTACATTGTAACTTTGGTGAAGTTTAATTCAGTGCTTGGTGATGTTTAATCCTGTGGCCACGCCCACAGACCCAGTATAAAAAAAATTGAATTTCACCACTGACCTAATATCTTGATCAGTGGTAGAATTCAACCGCTTTTTACTATCGATTCCATGTCTGCATGCATTGCACATTTCCGCGCCAACCACATGGCTTCTAAAACACAGGTTTTTCCATCTGGAAGCAGCCCAAGTGATTGGGAAGACTGCAGAGGCCCACAAAACAGCTGTTCCGAGCAATTTAGGTGAGTAAAACAGAAAAAACAAAGGGAATATAGGATAGAAAAAGGCAGGAGCAAGTGGGTGGGGCCAAATTTCAATGCCACTACCAGTTCGGTAGAAACCGGTGCATCCAGTCTAAATTTTCACCACTGATCTTGATATGATAGATGGGAGCAAAATGAGACTAAGATTTGGATGATGTTCTGAAAGGATCACAGTGTTCTCTAACTCTTGTATGCACATGCTTCTCTGTTTAGGGCAGTGGTGGCAAAACTTTAATGGCACGAAGTGCCGACCTTCATGCCGGAAGGGCACACCAAACCGTCCCGTGAAACACATGCAGCCCCGCTGGCTCTGCATCCCATTCTTGCGCACAGCCACGTGCCAGCCAGGTGGCTTTTGCCACGCTGGAGCACCAAAACCTGGAAGCGCAGTATTCCAGCACAGCGCACATGCACAAGTGATTAACAGTTAGCCGGCGTGCATGCGCATACAGGAAACAGGACATTCGGCTCTCGGACCACACATGCGTGCTAGGATGCTGCGCTTCTGGGTTTTGGCACTCCTGCATGGCAAAAACAGCTGGCTGGCATGCAACAGTGTGCAAGAACAGGATGTTGAGCCACCTGGCTGGTGCGCAACGGTGCGCAAGAACGGGATGAGAAGCCAGTGAGGCTGCACGTGGCACGCGGGATGGTTTGGCATGCCAGAGAGCTCGCAGGACGGTTTGGCATGTCATTTCCAGCATGTGTTCCATAGGTTTGCCAACATGGATTTAGGGCATGGTAAAATTTCATACAATATACAGCTAGTAAAAATTTCAATGAAACATTCCAGAACATTAAATCATTGTTTCTAACCAACAAAACAGAGTGCTTCTAGCTCTGGAACCTAGACTGAAAAGAACAGATACATTCTTCTCTGTTATCAAAACCTGAGTTGAAAGGAAAGGAATACCTTCCTTACCTCAAACATGATTTAAAATGTTTTCAGTTTTATGCCCTGCCTTCTAGAAACAATAACTTTCTGGTGGCTCCATTTTCAGGAGTGGGGGGGGGGGGTTTAAAATAACAGCAGCTGCACATCAACTGCTGCTGGCAGAAGACTGTAGCCAAGAAATCCACAAATCAAAGTTAGGGTAGCAGCCTTAGTGGACACAGGGACAATATACTCCATCAAAAGGATGACAGTGGGGAAATGTTACTGGATGTGGGGAAATGTTGGAAAGGGTTGACCTTTAAGAAAAGATCCAGGGATATATGAACTGGCCTCCTGATAGCCAAGCACTGTAGCTAGGAGATGAAAGAAAGGATTACACTAGTTGGTCCCTATTCAGTTGCACAAGATAATTGGAACAAAAGACCCAGTCCCCTAACTGCTCCCCCAAATACTTTCTTCAAAGCAGAAATATAATCTTAAACTATAGCAGGGGACAGAACTACTGTTCCTTTCAGAAGACCACTCCTATTCAACTGTTCATTCCTAGACCAGGAGAGGAGCTGAAGGAACAAGAAAGCATCTTAGAGACCTCTTGGATCTCCGATC
This sequence comes from Myanophis thanlyinensis, assembly GCA_017656035.1. NCBI lineage: Eukaryota > Metazoa > Chordata > Lepidosauria > Squamata > Homalopsidae > Myanophis > Myanophis thanlyinensis. Next base: position 17,750 of record JAEANM010000896.1, read on the forward strand.
TTAGATGCCCAAAGATGACACATAATTTCCTTGAGCAGAAGTTGCAAGATTAACTACACCTGCATTCCTTTACACGATGGATTCATAGCAGGAAGAGGGTGAGCCATTCCTGATTTCACACAATCCACAGCTCTTTGGATGTGGAGTTAATCTTTTCCTATCCCATCTTCCACTGACCACAATGGTCCTTCATGCTATGCCCAACCAAGTCCTGTTCATTTCTCCAAAATGTTACCCAAAAAGCTTTTTGAAAACATAGCACTTCCCAGTAGCTATGTCTCAGTTGTTTCTGCAGAGCTAAACTTCATCCATATTACTTGTAGCAGGAAAAATGGGATATAGGGAAGATTTCCTAGGTAGCCTTTGAATTTGTAAGGGAACACTCTTCAGTAAACAAAATCAAGCACAAAGCTGGTGGGAAGTGTTTGGAAAGAGCTTTGAGTTCTCTTTTATACTGTTCTGAGGGCTTTCATGTGGCTGTATATCACCAACAGATTGTATGAAACGTCTAATGTTCCGAGTTGAACAGATGGATAGTTTAATTGCACAGAATGCTCCGAGGTATATCAATACCACCACCGCCAAGAGGAGAGTTATTACAAAATTTAAGTAACAATGTCCAATAATGAAAGGCAAAAGAAATCAGCAGGGCGGGACACTTTTAGCTCTTAATAGATGGGACTAACAGCCCAAGCAAAGTGAAACTGGACAAAACTGTTTAGAGCAGGGGTGGGCAATTATGGCTCCTTCATGATTCTGGGAGTTGAAGTCCACGAGTCATGAAGGAGCCATAATTGCCAACCCCTGCGTTAGAGACAACAGAACTCAATTGCTTCTTGGTATATGTCTCGAGGTATTATATTAATATATGGCTGCAATCCTAAACAAACACCTAAGAAGTAGGCCAACATGAGTTCAGTGAAAATCCTTTGAAGTTAATCCACATAGATGGGATAAAGAAAAGTTCAAAATATGCAAACCTCAGGGCATGGGCACAATCACAAGGTGTATTAACTGTCACTTCCCAAACTAAAGTTGAAACAGGCCAACATTTCTCAAAGGTCACTCCAGCATCAAAAACATGTTAGGGAAGAACGGAGAAAATTCTTGATTAGAAACAGGAAAACAATTCTACTGGCTGCAGAAAGTTGCAATTCAGCAACCTCTGGATAGCCATCACCCATGCATTTTGGTTTAGCAACATCTGGGAGGCCCTGCATCAATTTAATTTTAACTTTTAGGGCCTTTTTGGTCAGCAGTTCTTTGATTAAGTGGTAACTTTTTTTTCAATGTAGATAAGGTTTCAATGGGGGGGGGGGATTGTCAATTCATCAAAAGTACAGCATGTTCTGGTTCTCCAGCTTACTCCCCAAAATCAGCAAGTACGTTCATAACTGGGAGGTAAACAATAGGCGAGCACAGCTGACAATGTGCCAGGATAATTCAATACAATTTTCATATTGGTGTTTAATAAGATGATCAAACAGTTATCGCTTTGGCAAACGCATGCTTAAAGTCACATTTCTGTCCTTGGGAAATTTAAGAAAATAAGAGAGCAGTAAACCTGTTCACACCATTTTGCAGAACAATGCAGTTTACGACTGCTCTTTTACCCACCATCTGAAATTATGACGGTGTTGAATCAAGGGAGTTACGACTCCTGCCTGAAGTTACAGCCATTGCAAGATCCCCACGGTCAAGTTAGCAAAGTTCAATCATCTGGCAGTGCGCCCATCCTTATGTCAATGGGGGTGCTGCAACACCAACCCACCTACTTCTCTTCCATCTCAGCTGCCCACCGGGTCCACCAGCACACACAAGGCTGTAACAGACTCCAGGGCACTATTCCCCCAACCCACAATGCCTGGGAGGCCCAAGTCCCTTCCCCACCCCCACAGCATCCCTGGGGCCAATTACATTTGCTTTATTCTGTAGGTGCTGGGGGAGAAAAAACTACCTTTCTGCTAATGCAGATGAACATTTTTAAGAACAACTGCCTTTGCTACCTTTCTGGGAAGGAAAAAGTTTCTTCAGCCTTTACATCAATCATCTTCCATAACAGAGAGCTAACTTTCTTACAACAGGTGCAGAAAAAGTCAAAGGTAAGTCGACCTGGGCATTGTGGGATGGGGAGAGGGACTAGGCCTCCTGAGCATGGTGGGACAGCGCCCAGGCCTTCTGGCCATCGCAGGTTTCTGTGCTCCAGTGGACACCAGACTTACACACACACACACACAGCATCCCTGCAGATCACTTAAGACCACAACTGGGAGAGGCAGCATTTCAGTCATTGAGCAAAGTGGGCCAGGGCTACATTATTTAACAGCTTCACACTATGATCAAGATTCTGGTATCAACTGTGGTTGTAAGTCAAAGACTACTTGTACTGATTATTAGCTTACCAAGAAGTTATAGAAATTCAAGCCATATACCCCTTTCAGATCTTATCTCCAAAAAATGCCTCAGAGCCCATAAAAGCACCTGCTGTGGCAACTGCCATAAGATCTTAGGAAAAGACATAGTTTCTTTAAAGTACTGCAAATAGATGCTGCATTCATACTACCAAACACATCAAAGAGTATTTTGGAGACTGAGCCTGAAAGCAGAGGACATCCCAAATAGAAGACATAAACTTATTAAAATGGTTCTCTAAATCTGCCCATCATTACCTGTCTACGTACATTTGCACATCAAAGCCCTAAAGTTTATTCCAAAATATTCCTCACTTTTTTCAATGAGACTTTTAACTGAAAGTAAGCATTTCCAGGACAACTTGTGTCAATTATTTCTTCCGAGCACCTGTCACATACTTGTCAGGTCTGAATCTTCTATTTCCTCTTAGGATCATTGCTGCTGAGAGAACAAACAAAGTCATCTCAAACAAAGTAACTTGCTTTCTCATCATTCTGTTGTGGGAACAAGCATTCCACAGATAACTCCAATAAAGGAAGCAGGTCAGGTTGAAACAGAATTGATCTTGTAAGGCTTCAGCACACATTTTCCTCCTATTGCAAGGCCTAGATTATTCTAGTTTCTTCTCCCCACATGCCCTCAGGAATCTCACTTAATCAAGTGAATTACTTCTTGCCACAGCTTTAAAACCAATGCTTGCAGCTACAAAAAGGCAAGCAAAGTGTAAAAATAAATGTATGCTCAAGCTCTTGAGAGGCAGATATTTTAAGCAAGATTTAAATGGGCCAGTTTGAAACACAACACAACGGTACAAAGGGAAGCTAGACTTAAAGGAGACAGAATATCTAAAGCTTAAACTGTACATAGAAAAAAATATTGGTAGCACAAGTTGTCAAATTAGTGTTTTTATAGTGCTTCAAAGATAACATTCACATCAGATAAAATCACCTGCATCCAAAGTTCCATAAATTCTACTGTGGATGGAAATAAATGAAGTTTATTTGTATTCAAATATTCTATTTATATTTTCTTTGCATATTTCCACTCCAACTAAGTCTTCATTTATTACTCTCTAAACATTTTTTTAAAAACATTAAACAAAACAATTCCTCACAATCCAAACATGTAATAGCAACTAACTGGCAGAGAAAAAGACTGCAACCACAAACAGCAGCTTAACTTTATATCATAACAAATAAAATTATGTAAAAATTATTTGGAACATTCCAAATACCTCAGAAACAGTCTGTGTATCAGGCCTCAATATTAATATTATATACAGCATTTATAAACAGATGTTTTCCACTACAACCACACAACAGGACGTATTTCAGTTCTCTGAAACAGAACTTCATAATTATTTTGAGGAAATTAATTTGAAGACCATCACCAACTGTTAATGTCTGACAATCAAGCAATCTTCTTCAACCCTCATCATATTCCACTACCATATTTAAACTTCTGAAGGACACCCAGTTGGAAAATGCTGTCTCATTATCAAAATATTCCAACTGCTGTAGTTTTTTTCAATGAATGCCCCAATACAGATAGTCCTCAACTTAATAACTATTTGTTTAGTGTTGTGTTACAACACACAAAAAAGGTGACTCACGATTGGTCCTCATAATTATCACCATTGCAGCATCCACATGATCACAGCTTGGTACCCAACATATATTTACTGGGGGGGGGGGGGGCAATTCCAGTAAGTGGACCAGCACCGGTTTGTGGCATGCCACCGGTTTGTGGTATTCGCGCAAACAAGCGAAGCCCTATCCATGAGATGTAGGCAGCATGCAAAACCACGTCGCCTTCGGTCCCCCTTTTTCCATAGAATCGGTCCCTGGTGCCCAAAGGGTTGGGGGTCGCTGAATTATAGCATTCAGGGTCATGTGATCACCATTTGTGACCTTCCCAGCTAATTCCTGAAAGGCAAAGTCAATGAGGAAAACTGGATTTGCTTAACAACCATCTGATTCACTTAACATCTGCCTTGATGATTAACCATGTCATATAATTGGATTGACTCATTTAACAACTATCTATCTTAGTAACAATATGTAGTCACAATTGTGATCATAAGTCAAGGACTATTTTTACTGATAGCTGCTTTTTAAAAAGGAAGAAGCAATATTCAAGAAAATGCTACTTGGATTTCAAAGTTACATATCCTATAAATTAGTTCATACAGCCAAGATGAAATCTGGAACTAAAAATATCTTCATTATTTCCTCTGTGTAATCAACCCCCAAAAGCTAAGCTTTTACAATGCACAAACATATTTGGCTTAACCGTAATTTTTAGTAACTAATAAATAATAGTTGCTACCAGACAACTTGCTAAATATAAACATTAGCAGATCATAACACCTGAATTCATCCAACATTGTAAGCTATACACATAATTAGCTTTACTGGGTGAATCCATTTATAAATGTTATAGATATGCAGTCCTTTGGATTTCAAGACAAAAAAGCAAGATCCCAAGAAAAGGCATACTTAGGCATATTCTTGACTTAAAATTTGTTTAGTGACCATTCAAGTTACAATGGCACTGAAAAAGTCACTTATGAACGTTTTTCACACTTACTGTTGCAGCATCCGCATGGTCATGTGATCAAAACTCAGATGCTTGGCAACTGACTCATGTTTATGATGGTTGCAGTCCCAGGGTCATGTGATCACTTTTTGCGACTTTCTGACAAGTCAAGTCAATGGGGAAGCCATATTCACTTACCAACCATGTTACTAACTTAAGAACTGCAGTGACTTGCTTAACAACTGAGGCAAGAAAGGTCATAAAATGGGGCAAAGCTTGCTTAACAAATGTCTCACTTAGCAACAGAAATTTTAGGCTCAGTTGTGGTTGTAAGTCAAGGACTACCTGTATTTGGTTTGAAGTAACCCAGACAGAATGTGTGGCTAGGATATAAAACACACCTTAAGGTACAAAAAAAGTGCTGTTTAATAGTATGTCAATGATCATCAATGTAATAAAGATCCAGAAATATTTAGCTCTCTACCTAGAACTAAAAAAAAAATCTTTTTTTTTTAAGTGAAGATGATGGAGACTTGATAGGGTAAAACAGAAAGAGTCAGCTGGCAGGCTGCATTCAGCATTATGGATCTTAAGAAATTAAAGTAAATATCAGAAAAATGATGTTTTGCCTCTTTTAACATGCAATGGTTTTCACCCATGAGAAACACAAATTCATTCCCAGATGCAATCAATTGAAACTGGACCAGGCAGAGAGTTTGACCTTAGATTGTAAATAAAGCTTGTTCAGATAAAATAAATCACATGTTAAATAGTATGTCTCAGCTCTTTCTGACAATCCTCAGACTTTTTAGATCCCTATACCTGTATTTTTATTTTGTCCCAAAACACTTTTACAAAGCAACACAGAGCATTTTGTAAATGAGAATTAATTCCATCTTAGAAAGTCAGAAAGACTTAATCTTTCACATATGCACTTTTTTTTCTTTTGCCTAATGAAAGGAGTGCATATGCCTTGAAACAGCATTCCCCTAAACACTCAGATGCCTCAACAAACAGGTAGTAGCTGATGCTTCTAAAAGGTGAAGTAACTTTTCTAACCTGCTTCTCTTATTGCAAATTTGGAGGGGGTGTGTGAGAGAAAGGCTCTGAAGAAAAGAGTGGGTGCAGATCTGCCAGAAAATAGACCTCCTGATTGGCCTTTGGAACTTGCTGCCTGTAATTTTTTCAGAAGGTCATGGCCAAGGAGTGAAGGTTGTCTGAAGGAACTTGTGGGTCAGGCATGTGGAAGGATTCTCCACTGTCTGCAGATATTTTTTCCCTGCTGGTGTTTCTAACCTAATTATAAATAGACTGGAAAACGTAGACAAAAGGGATCAGAACTCAGGACATTCCTGATCCATTCCTGGAAATCTTCCAAAACTCCACGAAGTAACAGGGACAAAGATAAAGCCACAGGGATCCATCAGGCGACCACACCTTTCCCCTTAGTGTCCCCACCCGCTGAAGCCCGATTTTTTTCCCCCACCTCACCAACTCGTGGTACTATTTTCTCCATGAAACTACACCTAGGTAGGTTAACTACTTCATACTGAAGACACGACAGAGTACGAGAGCAGATCTTCCCGTCCCGTTCTCTCCTGAAAAGAGAAAGAGCGATCCCCTCACTTCGTTAAACCCGGGAAGCGGCACGGTAACGGATGATTCACACGCTCCTCTGAGCACAAAACACGCCTCCCATTCATTTTTCACCCACCTGCATAGAAACGGATGAGGCAACCGGTCTCCGAGTCCATGCCCTCCTCCTGCACCCGCCAAAGGTCCCGGAAACCCAGCTGCGAGAGGTAGTCGTTTTGAATCTGCAGGGGCTTCTCGTGCGATTCCAGCCGGCGGGCGGTCTCTCCGTGGAGTTGGACATACAAGGCCGGAGGCTGCTGCGGTGAAACGGCTTCCCCAGCAGGAGAGGAACTTCCCCGCAAAGCTTTCCCCTTGCCCGGGGAGTCCCCCGAAGCTCTCCCTAGCCGGGATTCCGGACTGTGCACCGAAAGCGGGTCGCCTGGACGGCGTGGCTGGTTCCTTCCAGGCCCCGATCCTGCTCCTTCTTCCTTGGCCGCGGCTGGCGCCGCAAGATCCACTTCCGATTCTTCCGAAGAAGACGAAGAGCCCCCGCCTCCGCTATAAGGATCCAAGCGGTCGGAGGCGCTCTCGGCGCTGGGGCTGAAGCTCTCGGTATCCGACCCTCCCAAGAGGGACGGGCAAGAGAGCGGCGGGCCGGACAGGTAGAGTTCGGTGCGGGGCGGCGAGAAGGCCCGTCCGGGGCTGCAGTCGGAGGGGGAAAGGCTGGTCTGCCCACTTGCCCGGCCGTTCTCCCCTCCACTGAGAGCCAGGCGCCTGGGCCGAACAGCCGCCGCCTCTCCAGCTCCCAAGCCGTTGGGGGCCCCTCGACGGCTTCGGGGCCTTCTCCCGACTGGGATCGGGGTTAAACTTCCCGCCGGAGAAGTCGGAACCTCCGCGGGCTCGACGGGCGCCTCTTCTTTCCCGCCGAAAGAAGCGGATGATGGTTGTAGGAGCAAATCAGCCGCCGCCGCCGCCTCTTCTTCTTTAGGGGGCAGTGGAGCCTTGGCCGCGGCGGCCGCCTTCCCCCAAACCCGGACAGCGCTATTCCCGCCTCCCCGGTGCCCGAGCTGCAGCAAGCGAAGCGCCACTTCAGCGGCGGTGGTCTCCAGGTTGCAAAGCACGGGGAGCAAAGAGCAGCTGCCGCCGCCGCCGCTACCCCGCTGTTGCTGCTGCTGGTGATAGTAATAGTAGACATGGACGCATCCTCGCTGTAGGTCCCGCCGCACCCAGTCTCGCTCTGGGGCTTGGAGCGGCTGAAGCTGACGAGGCGGCTTGGGCAGCAAAAGCAGGGTCTTCCGATCTAAGCTGCGGGTCCCCAACGCGGCGGCGGCGGCAATCGGAGCGGCGGGGGAAGAAGCCGCCGAGAGATTCCTCTTCAGTCTGCCTCTCCGCAACAGGAGGGAGTTGGCGCCGCTGCCGGGAATAGCCGCCGTCGCTTGAGTCCCGTTGGCCGCTAGCGCCAAGGAAGCGCCGCAGCCGGTGGCCGCGGCCCCTCGTTTCCTTCGCCGGTGGTGGCCTCCGACTAGCCCCGTTCTCACGGCTCCTGCGACGGCGGCTGTTCCTTTGCCGCCTTCCAACGTGCTGGGTCCTCCTATGCCGTTGCCGCTCTCGATGCCGGGGGCTGCTTGGCCCGAGTTGCTCGGCCGCTCCCCCTTGCCGATCATCGGGGCCGGCGTTTCTCGGCTTCCAAGCTGTGGTTGCTGCGCAGGTTCCATTGTACAACGGCCGGGCGAGCCGCGTTCCGAAGGGGGGAGGGGGCGCGGGATTATGTAGCAACAGTGAACATTCCGTCGGTGTCTTAGCGTTCCATTCGGCTCAGCCTTGCCGCCGCGCAGCTGCTGCCGTTGTCGCGAGCGCCATTAGGGACTGGGAGAAGAGACTGGCTCAGCGGCGGCAGGCAGCAGCCACCGCCTCCTCCCTCCCTCCGTCCCTCCCTCCCACCCGGCGTGGCCTCTCCTCTCCTCCTGAGGCTCCTTATGAATATTAATTAAAGCAGGCCTCATGCGAAGGGTGTAATTTTCTGCTTGCCTCTCTCGCTCTCCCTAACGCCGTTCGAGCGCCCTCTTAATATTCATGAGGAGTGACGACATCCCTCGTGAGTAAGGCAAGGGCGGGGCTCCAGGGATAAACAAAACGTGATAATTTGCGCCCAAGATGAACGGTAGGAGAAATCGACCGATGTGAAAAGGTTGCCGGGAAAAGTAGTTCTGAAGCTCAGCTCTGATTCCCGAGATCTCTCAGTGCTGACTACATGTCCCTTCAGCCGTCGCGCCCTCTTCGTTGGGCGGGAGAGAAAAGGCAGCTTCCCCAGGTTTCCTTCCTCCTTTAGCTGCTCGCTCTTTTTTGGGCTTGTGGCATCCTGCGTGTAGAGTGTGGTAGTTTCGGTTGTCCTTTATCTTTCCTCAGCCCTGTTTGCCCTCGGCCTTTATATATAATTCCATCATTGTTGAGGTTTTCACAGATACAAACGTTTGCGCGTAGGCAATAGTGGTGAATATCTGTAGCTCAGGTGTAGGGTGGAAAAAAAAATCCACATTTGCACGTATATTATTTGCATATACGCATATTATTTGCAATAATAAGAGCATATTTGTTCTCTATGTCTATTGTGGTACTGCACTTTACCAGCACTGAATTCACTGCTCATGCAGAGGACGTTTTATTGCAGTTTTGGTTCATTTCTGTTTGAGACATAATATGAACATTCCCCAAACTGTCAGACTAGAATGCTATGGAGAAAAAAAAACCTAAAAGCATTCATGTATCCAAAGCAAATGGGCAGACAGGAGTTTGCCCACTGTATCTCTGTGAGTCTCTATGATTAACTGCCCTGTCTTTATTTACTTCAGTGAGGAAGTTTATCCAAGCCGGAACAGTGACTCAGAAATATAGGAAGTTGCCATTCTGAGTCAGGTCATTGACCCATCTCACGCAAGAATGTCAAGACAGCAGCAGTTTATTAGATTTTTCCACAATTCTTTCTCCCCATTGGGAGATGAGCTTATAGCTGAAAACTTCATAAGTACAGTGCAAAATATATATTTTATGTTACATATATACATATATATATTTCATGGCCATCTCTGCCCAAGGTTGATAGTTACCTTTGCACCATACGTAAGGAACCTATGTCATGAAGACCTTGACATTTTTGTCCATTTATCAAATCTTTTCTAAGGATCTGAATAGGCAAATGTAAATAATATTAAAAGTATGGTCCCAGGACGTGAGCTATTCCAGATATAGGTGCCTTTTGCAATTGACATGCAAAACTGATTTTGTCAATGCTAATGGCGTTCAAGTGGTGTATCAGTTGTTTTGTAATAGCACCCAAGGCACCTATTATTGTAAAGTCCTCTATCTACTTTTTTTTTATCTTATCAACTGTTACATCTGGGGTATTATGTGGAAGTTGTTTGAATTCTAAAGTTCCAGAGCACTTTAGTTTCTTTATTTTCTTTTACTTTATCTATTTGGGACACTTGTTATTTCTTACTTGCAGGCAAATGATATTTCTTGCAGATCTTCCAATGCACCATTATTACTACTTTGTCATGCCATTGTCTGTGGTCAGTCTGTGTGATCTTGCAGCAACTACTCCAGTAGTTTCTATACCACAATTTCTTTAGCTTCTTTTCATTTGCTGTCTGTTGCTGTCTGCTCAATTCTGGCTTTGTATGCATTTGTTCTTAGGGCTTGCTATTGTGCAAATAAAATTAGCCCCTCTGTCTCTTTCTTCAACTTTCTGGCTCTTAGCCATTGCTAGGACTTGTTATCTGTTTTGCCTGCTAGTTTTTCTTTGTGTACTAGCTATGCCTTGCAATGTGCCTTTTCTATTCTTCATTTGGTCTTCTTATAGGCAAGTTTGATCTGTACAATATTCAACAAGCCTACATGATGTGCTGGTTTCAGTGCATCATCTTGTCCTTCAGATATTCTTCCAATAACATTTTTCTTCTTCAACTGTCTTTGTATATGCATACACCACTCATCATTAAACCACCCAGAGTCAAGGTATGTGAGATGGGTAGCATAAAACCTTAATACATAAATAAATAAGTAAACATTCCACACATACCAATGCTCCTTGGTAAGAAGAGTCTGTCAGTGTCACTGAGTGGATGAAGGGCATGATTCATTTTCATTATTTTTAAAAAATTTTTTTAATCCTGCTCAAGTCCAGTGCACTATGCCAGCTGTATACCTAAAGACTGGAAGTGTGCTTGATGTTGTTTCAATGGTGCCCAGGTATTTTGTGGTGATCTTTTTCATCCAGTCTCTTGATACTACTTCCATGGTGCATCTTTATTTCTTCTGTTTATACAATTTTTCCCTGTTGGTGGGAGTGGCACATTTGTTCAGTCCAAACGCTATTGCAATATCTTGGCTGTATATAAGGGTAGGTTTGAGCAGCAATTCTATTTCACTGGGGTTTTTTTCCATGCAGCTTCAGATCGTGTAAAGGAGGTAAGATAGCTAGATGTTTTTGATGTTTGATAACCATGGGATGACTTGTTCAAGTATTGTTGACAGAGGAATAAATGCAATGACAAACAATCTGGTAATAATCAGTCTCCTTGAAAGGTTCCTCTCCTGATATTAACCTGCCATCATTGACCAACAATTGTGTCATCCATTGTGCCATTCATCTTTGCACAAAGCTTCTGATGTTTCTAACAACATTATTTATTGTTGTTGTTGGACACACAGCCAGATGTTTAGAATGGGTTACAGTATTATGAGTTAAACTGACCCTCAAGGATTCTGGGCACCAACAACAATCAAACAAACATGAAATCAATAAAAAAAATTGCAAGCATAATGGCAGGAGGGGGTCTCACTCCTCTTCACCAAAGCCTGGGTGAACAGCCAGGTCTTCCCAACTCGCCTAAACAACAGCAGAGTGGGAATCATCCAGATCTCAGAAAGATCTTTATTCCAGAGCAGGTGTTGCTAATAGAGAACTCACATTTCTGGGGTCTGGATGGATGACATCGTTTTCAGTTGAAGAAACCCAGAGCGTACCAACCCTGCAGGATAGAATCTGCCACGATTAAAATTACAAAAGAGATATCTGAACCAAGTAATAATTGCAGCCAGCCATCTGATAAGAAAACAACAGCCAATGCTGGAATATTGACACTGATTCCATTGAACAATATACATGATGCCAGATCATGGGAAAAAATAATCATAAGAAAGTACCAGCAAATATCAGCATATGTATAACATTCATGTTGAATACAGAACCGGTTCCATATTATAGCCCCGTCTTATTCCTTGTTCTCTTGTTTTGACCCAGGTACCACTGATTAATTTGCCAAACAAGCCTCTTGAAGCAGAGAGGAATTTTTCCTCTCTTCCTCCAGAGGAAGCCCAAAGAGCTTGCTCTTAGTGATTGATTAATAACTGCAGCTTTTGCCTGTGGCTGTGCGTCTTTCCTCCTACAGGCTCTCATTCTGTAAAGGCTGCAATGAAACCTTGTGCCAAATGCTTGTTCAGAAATGCTACATTCTGTCCTAAAGTGAAAGATGTTGGCAGGAAGCTACAAACATTATCATTGGATGGAGACAGAAAATAACTTTTCTTCCAACAAGCATTCTAAATATGTTTTCAGTCAGCAAAACATGACTGGCTGACTTAATGCAAAGGCTGGCTGCTAGTCTCAATGCACTCAGTTGTATAAGCAGGAGCAATGCCATGCAAATCTCAGGCAACTCCGGTTTTCTGCCAAAGGGAGGAACAAGAAGCAAAAGATCTTACTATCGCCCCTTCCAGTTTTCTGTTTTAACTATTAGAGTGGAAAGCTTTAATCAGCAGTTACTAATCTAAAGCTGCAGTTCATTAATTAGTGCTCGAGTTGGTTTTAATCAATGAAGCTGGGAATTATGTATAAGTATTTATAATGTGGTTCGCATTTTTTAGCATAAAATGGGGTTTAAAATTTTCAACTGAAACTTTCTCTTCACACAGAGAATAGCAATTTGTTTAGTAAATAAAGTTTATCCCAGAAAGATATTTAAATAGGGGTTTGCTCTTTGTAATGTCCTAACAATTCCTACTCAGATAATGTATCTCCTAATGCAGGGGTGGGCAATTATGGCTCCTTCATGACTCGTGGACTTCAACTCCCGAATCCCAGCATGGCTAGCTCAGGAATTCTGGGAGTTGAAGTCCACAAGTCATGAAAGAGCCATAATTGCCCACCCCTGATGTGTTTTTTAGTTCCATGTATGGTAACAGTTCCATCAGATCGGTGGAGTCTATGGCTATATTCACACAGTGTGCTAAATCACATCTGTAACAGCCCTAATATATCATCTAACTATAGAAGTTTCCAGCTTTGTTTCTGATAGCCAGAGTTAGTTGTTACACCCTACTAACTATGTCCCTTGAAATTAAAGAACAAAAACCAGCCATTTGCCATGGCAGGGCAGAGGGGGTCGCTGCCTGGTCTCTGGTGATGTTTTCTTCACTCACAGCTTATGGGAGCAAAGTACAACAGGGACATCTCATTTTTACCCATGATTGTGTCTCAGATGCATTGTATATCTGCACACTTGGATGAGAAGTGAAAGGTTCTCAAGAGGGAAAAAAAAACCAAGAAAGTCCAATTGCCTTTTGGAAAAGCACATTTGGGACAACAATGATCTGGATGAGTGAGAATTTCCATAGATACTAGACATATAGAATAAAATGGCTGAGGTTTTAAAAATTAAAAAGGAAATACAAATGTTAAACAAACAGAAAAAAACCTGGGGGGAATTATATCATCTTGAAAAAGAGATTTGGTAATGCCTTGAAGAAATTTGTGTGATAAGATAAAGAAGGATTGATGACAAATCAAATCCTACAACAAAATTTGATTGAATTAAATGTTAAGACTTATGAGTAAAAGGAAGGAATATAACATTGGTTTATTTGATCAAGGTAATATAGATAATGTT
>JAEANM010000897.1:0-15275 GCA_017656035.1 Myanophis thanlyinensis
CATCTGATTCCCACCTTCCCAGCTATCCCTAGCCCTCCCTTCCTACCTTAACTTACCTGCGGTTGCATAAGCATTTCGCTGCATATCGTACCCATGTATGTTTGTGTATGTGACCAATAAAATTTGAAATTGAAATTGAAAATTGAATTGAAATTGAATTTTAGCTTCTTCCAATAAATATTCATTCCTCATACTGTATTTTTCTCACTATAAGACACACCTGACCCTAAGATGCATCTAGGTTTAGAGGAGAAAAACAAGAAAAAATATTCTGAACCAAATGGTGTACTAATATATTTAATAAAATATAGCAGAATAATATTTCAGCCATGTAAAGTCAATAGCGGTATTAAGAACCATCAACACTGTCTTTAACAAATGAGGAAAGACTTTAAGATTAAAGCATTCTTCTACTTTTCTGGAAACCCCAAGAACTCATCATTGCTAGTGTCAGAATTTATGAAGCTCAGTTGCTCACAATCACTGATAATCACTTTCTTTGCTATCTTCATATATGATACTATCTTAAATTCCACCTAAGGCTTTACTATTCATTTCTATATCATTGTTATTGGTAACATCCATTCACAAACTTGCAGTGAACAGCAAACCTGGTCAGCTTCAGCATATTATCACAGCCCCAGCATGTGGCTAATCAGGGTTCTGCTCTGTTGTGCCCACCACCAGTCAGCTGAGTGACAGCTGAATCCCAGCCTCCCATAGCCCCACCGAACAGCAGGCTGGCTGACCAGAAATGCCACCACTGCTGCCTCCTCCATGTCTGCTGCCTCTGCCAGGGAATGCTGGAGCCTTTGTTGGAGCAGCAGCAAATGGCAGCAGTGATCTCTGCTGCCTGGAACAGTTGATTGGCAGTATTCCGGGAGGCTGATCCAATCACTGAGTAGCTATTCCAGAGGGCGGGGTCACTGCCACTGTTTGCTGCTGCTCCAGCAATGGCTCCAGCATTCCCCAGCAGAGGCAGCAGACACAGAGGAGGCAGCAATGGCAATGTACCTAGGGACAGGGTTGGTGCAGTGGCACCGACAGGCGGCAGTGGCAAATGGCAGCAGCGGTCCCTGCCTCCTGGAACAGCTGATCAACAGTATTCGAGGAGGCGGATCCAGTCATGGAGCCACTGTTCAGTGGTTGGATCTGCCTCTAGGAATATCACCAATCAGCTGTTCCAGGTAGCGGGGATTGCTGCCACCATTCACCACTGCTGCCTGTTGCTGCTGCCCTACCAACCCCCTCCCCTAGGTATGGCAAACTGCCACAGCCCTGTCTGTGATGCAATATTCACTCCATAAGACACACAGACATTTCTACCCACTTTTTTGAGGGAGAGGGAGGAAGTGTGACTTATGGAGTGAAAAATATGATAATTGCTTTGATAATACCTATTTTCTATTTGAACATATCAATATTGCCCCATCCAGATTTCCATCTTTAGAATAGATGTCATTAGATTACAAAAATTTATCTACAGGCCCTAGTTTTTCATCATTTATGTATAATATATAATCATTCAGTTCTTTTCCCAATCAAACTCAAGTCCTTTAGTCTTTGAAGCATTAGGTTGAGGTGCACATTTATTGTCACATCATACACTCTCTGAAAATAATCTCCTTTTTCCAGCCAAGAAGACTGAATCATCTGCACATAAAAGGATATGTTCAATCATGCTTTTGACCACTGCCTCCCTATCACTCTTGCAAACAATCATTATACATTTATTGACAAATACATTAAACAACCAAGGGGACTTCACACTCCCTTGTCTTAGTCTTTGCTCAATACTGAACTCTTTGCTAATCCTTCTATTTATTTTAATACATACTTTGTTTTCATCACATACCACTCTTGTCTCATTCAACAGCAATCTTTAACTTCACATTTGCACAAAACAATTTCAGCATTTAAGCCTCTTCACTATATTATGCTGAATTTGTAATTTAGAGGCCACCTTCTTCTGGGCCATGCTACCACTATTTCCATTCCTGGGAAACTTGTTGGTTTTCCTATGCTGAGGTAGTTGGTTGAAGCTGTTGCCAAAGTGGATGCCCAAGAAAGTAGTGAACACTTTTTCTGTCATGGGTTGGGTAAATATATTTTGTCTGGAATTATTTGGGTCATGTGATTTGAGGTGGCAGGTCACATCCAGCCTGCAGGCTATAAGTGGCTGACTCCTGCTTTAATTGAACAAATATAAATAAACTTTCTTTCTCACAATTATAAATGCTTAATGATCTTCAGTTTCTCTTACATGTGTCCTGAACTAAAAGATCATGAAGCAGTTGCTTCACTTTCACCCCAAATCATTTCACCGCTTTTATTTTTAATTATGTTCATTCTGCTGGAGGCTCCTTGCTTAACCTTCTTTACTCACTTCCTAATCAATATTTTCTTTACCAATAAATTAGTATTTTATTCTTTATCAAAATTGCTCTGCAATTTCATTGCCTCTTTTCACTTTAACTCTTCTGTGTTCCCTTAGAAAAATATAGATGCAAAGAACATAGTCTATAAACACTGTACATTTTTCTCACCTTCCTTTAGTTTATTAACACTTAATTATTTTCCTATACCCATTTGTCTTTATTTACAACCTGCTCCATTTCTTAACTCCAATTATCCTTTTTATCCTTACAATAACTCCTTCCCCCCTACACACTCTATTTCAAGCATATTCTACAACTTCTCTCCTTATATCCATTTTCCCTTCATTCTGGTGGGAGAGTAATATATTTTCTAAGACTTTCCTACTTTGATTCAAATTTTTTTAAGTTGTTTTCATTTTCTCCCAACTACTACAATTGGTATAACAAGAAAAAAATCTTTCACATGCAGCATCTTTCATCATCTTAGATTACTTCCCTCATTCTGCTAAACTTTCATCATAAGCACTCAAATCAATTATGATTTTAGGATTATATTAATTTGTCTGTCATGTATACATACGAACAGATTTATGCTTAAACTGTGTCTTTGAAAACAGTCCTTTTTCAAAGCAGATACATTTTTCTCACCAAAGCTTTACCATTGTCATTCATTCTTATGTCTCTGAAAAGGCCTAGTTTATTTGGTCAGGTTCATGAAAATTCCTCCCTCGTTTTAGGTGTATTTACATATGACTATGGCTCAAAAGGACCTTGAGCAGAAAACTATATTATACCAATCCAGTTCTAAGAAGATATATGGTCAATGAATTTAGGATTGTAACAGATGCCTTTTACCAAGGAATGGCTTTAAAACTATTTTGATTGTTTTAACATGGAACACATTGAATTATGAGATAGGCAGCATATAAATTTAATACAGTATATTTACATTGCTTCAGACATTATAGCTAAGCTGTAATTTCATGTTTTTCCTACTCTGGAGCAACTGATTTAACCAGGCAGAGTGGGAAAGAAAGCAGAGCGATTTCTTCCAGGGATCAGACTTCCAATGACCAAGCAAAGCCAGACCTCAAAGAAGCAGAACGAGGACAGCGAGAATTCCTGTTTTGGCTCAAATTGTACTGAAGATTCTGGAATTTGAACACTTAATGAAGAATTTAAATTCTATGGATTCCTTTTTAATAAAACTTGATGTGCATAAGTTAAATGAACATTCCTCCCACATTTTTGTAAATAGCTATGGTTTGGAAGGACTTTGTGCAGGGCGCACAAAACTGTATTATACCAATCCATTTCTAAGAAGATAAGTGGTCAATTAATTTAGGTTTGTAACAGATGCCTTTTACCTAGGAATGCGTTTAAGGTTATTTTTAATGTCAAGTCAAGTCAAGTCAAGTAGGCTATATTGTCATTTCAACAATATACAATGAAATGAAACAACATTTCCCCAGGACTAAGATGTTACATCAGACAACAGAGATAAAAAAGAGGGGAAAAAGCAGGACACAGAACTACACATAAGTCTAAAACTAAAAACTTAGAAAAAAAAAACTATAAATATATAAGTATTTATAGTTCCGGTTTCTTTGTGTTGAGAAGTCTGATGGCTTGTGGAAAAAAAACTGTTACACAATCTGGATTTGCGGGCCTGAATGCTTCTGTACCTTTTTCCAGATGGCAGGAGAGTGAAGACTGTATATGAGGGGTGTGTATGATCAGTCACAATGTTTCTGGCTTTACAGATGAAGCATATGTAACATGGAAAATATTGCCTCAAATTGTGAGATGCAAAGCATATGCATTTAATTAATAAATAAAATATATAACAGTCAACTACGGAAAAAAATACTTCTACGTATTTTCTACCTACAGTCAAACGTAGAATCAAGCCATTTCTCTTTACCACTTCCGTAAAGCAACAAGGACCCAATTTTCTAACCCTTCATTTTCAAGAAATGTTGTCCAGCTCAAAGTGAATTCTTTATATAATATGTCAGTTTTACATTCCCAAATGACTGCATTTCTCAAGTTAATCTGAGAATTAATCTAAAGAAAAATTGCATTATAAAAACAGGTTTCTGAATTTGTGGTATCAAGAGAATGAGAACAGCCAAACCTATTGGAAATTTTAGTGGTTTATAGCGCCACAAATTTTAAATTTTAGTTTTATTGGCATGTCGTGAGACTCTATCCCTTTTATTTTTCTTGAAATAATGCAGCTTTTTAAAAACAATGTGTTGGCATTTTCTAGTTTGACCATTCACATTTTGAAGGGCTAAAGATATGAATTATTGTTGGAACTGATTAGAAAGCAAAACAAGCCCAATCACTTTTATGGCACTGTCTCATCTTGTTTCCTTCCATCTATACACCAGCATATACCATATATTATCATGGCAAAGTATCAACAAATACGTATGTACCTATAACAATAAATTGCATAATAATTGCAATTATATCAATTAACACTTTTTCTGGTAAACACTGTAATTCTTTCACTCATAATTAAATCAGAATATTAAATTGGAGTAATAAATGTATTAATTATATCTGTACCATAAGTTCAAACAACATTTATTTAAATCTCTTACATCCTTCCAAGTTCTTAGTTTCATAGACACAGAACAACTTTCTTCCTTTCTTCCCTACTGTTCCCTTCCCTTTTTGTAGATTTTCACAGGTACAGGTATGCAGGTCTAGGTGTGTTCGGGTCTTTTCCCGTGTAAGATTGAGAGTATCTTTGTGACGTTTTGGCGAGGTCCCACTCGCCATCCTCAGGCTGGTGCTTTCTGCCAACTGCTCGCACTGGCACGAAGCAGAAGGAACCAGCCTGAGGACGGTGAGTGGGACCTTGTACTCTCAATCTTACATGGGAAAAGACCCGAACACACCTAGACCTGCATACCTGCACCTGTGAAAATCTACAAACACACACACACACATAAAATCTTGACCACATAACCAATAAAATAAAAAACTGCAAACCATATCCTAAACATCCGAGGAGTATTTCAAGTTTCTTGTTCTCTAACTTAAAAAAAACTCAGGATTTTTATCTGGAGAAAACAGGAAGATAGAAAACTAGTTCATCATTAACAGATGCAGCTGATCACAGAGCTGGATTTTTCAGGTCCAAAGGCTTAATATGATATGACCAAAGGCTTAATATGCTTTATAGAATCTGTGAAGTTGCATGTCAAGAGAACCATTGGATATTGCAAGAAATAGTAGCTGAAGTCAAAGCTACTGAAGTCAGTCAAATAATTCCATTCTGATCTCTGAAGAACTGACAGCTGGGATGGTGTAATGGTTAAGACACCAGGTTGGAAGGGGGGAATGGAGTTGTAGTTCTACCCTAGGCACAAAGCCAGAAGGGTGACTTGGGCCAGTCAGTCTGTTTCAGCCCTAGAAGGCAGACAAAGGCAAACCACTTCTGAAATCTTGCTTCAGGAAACTGCAGGAACTTGTCTAGGCAATCGGCAAAAACTTCTGAAGGGCATGTACACAATGGTGCATAATAAAAACAAAATACACTAATTAAAAAAACCCAGCAGCATAAAACAGGAACAAAGTCTTGCAGAGATGGATTCTGAACTAAAGTTCTATTGTATAACAAACATTTGCCTTGCAAAAGAAGAACATGTTGGAAATCGGATACCAAATGGCACATGTTGCAAACAGAGGACAAAATCATCTTGTTCGTTAAGATGTTCTGTAATGTACAGTAGGTATATTAGTCTGAAAGCACCAGATGAAGACCCTTCCCCCCCATAGTCCTTTAATGTAAGATACTGATAAAGTGATGGAGATTGGGCACATATGTATATTTTATCCTGTTCATTTTTGTAAGCTGATTATTTTATGGGTCCAAACTGCATTTAGAACTCTTGACACAGGAATGTACATCCGAATTGATGACACGGGCATGTAGAAAATAGGACCTGTTTCAAAGCTACCTTGCAAGTAGGAAAATCTTCCCATAAAAAGCACATACCTTGGTTGCACCTTCATTGCAATAGCTCCACCTACCCCACTTTCTCACTATGATTACCTTCTCATTCAGGGATGTTAGAAGCCTCTTGGATTTTTCAAAAACTAGCTTTAGAACACATTACAAAAACATTGCATACTGACAATCGAGTTTCACAGAGCATTTAGAACTTCTATCCATGAGCAAACACACGAATACGGTGATCAATGATTTCTGCAGATATATTAGATATATATACTATTTTCTCTGTATATACAGCAATGCAAAATGCAACTGATTTGATCCTAAGTTATGAATCTGTTTTTTCTCCCCTTGAGAGACTACATACATCTAAGTGTACAATTCTAGCTACACAAATATTTACACTTTGCAGACTATTATGCTTTTTGTAGGTTTCCTTGGAAGATACAGGTTTACAAAAATTACCTTGCAATTGTACAACTGAAATCGTGCAATTGGGAACACAGACTATTCTTTCAGATTCTTTCTCCATGCCTAACAGAAGCAAAAAATAAAGCCACCCCATCTATTTTGCACAACAGATAATGGTGCCCATTCAAATTTTGATCAAGCACAATGGAAACTTCAATTCAATATCCCAAACTAAATAATTGTTAGGAAATTAGGGCTAAAATATAGACTATGAATGGAACTTGTTTCCTATTTGCATTGATGTTTCTGTCATATGCAAAAGAAACACTTTGTTTGCACATATGAAAATACTTCAAGATTTTAAAATTTAGACTAGAAAGAAGGAAACGTATTGAGAATATCAGCCTGCCCAAAACATCTATTTTGAGCTGGCTACTCATTAGTTTCTTATAGTTGTATTAGGTATTACGGTATTAGACATGCCTGGGTGCTTCCTACACTGCTATTGACTAACTGGACTCTTAATGTAGAAGCAGTAGGTCCAAAATAATATCACCTAATATTTAAAAGTCAAACTGAATATTGCGTGACAATCTCTGGACAAGAATCTGCCTATTTACCCAATAAAGAACTCAAGCCATGAAAGGAAATCCTTTAGATCACACCAACCTCAGGGTCTAGGTATGAAGATGCAACAAGATGCAAGATTTGTTGTATCTTACTATATCACCCTTCACATGGACATGGAAACAATTTTGATTCATCATTTTAGTAACCTTTCCACACCTCAAACAAGCCAAAGATTGCTTTGAAGAAACAACTATGAGAACACACACAATTAAACTGGGTTTACTCTGAGCTATCCTTGAGATATACCAATGTAATGTAAAATAATCTATTCCTTAACTCTTCTATAAAGGTAAAGGTTCCCCTCGCACATATGTGCTAGTTATTCCCAACTCTAGTGGGTGGTGCTCATCTCCGTTTCTAAGCCAAAGAGCCAGCGCTGTCTGATGTTGATTCTGTGGTCATGTGGCCGGCATGACTAAATCCCAAAGACGCATGGAACGCTGCTTCCCTTCCCATCAAGGTGATTTCTATTTTTCTACTTGCATTTTTTACATGCTTTCAAACTGCTAGGTTGGCAGATCAAGTCAACGGACTTGTTGACTTTGGGGCAAGTAACGGGATCTCACTCCGTTATGCGGCACTAGGGATTCGAACTGCCAAACTTTCTGATAGACAAACTTAGCGTCTTAGCCACTGAGCCACCACATCTCCTCAACTCTCCTATAGAAGTGAGAAAATAAAAAGTTTTTATTATTTTTATATAGCAGAATTCATACAAGCATCTCTGATTTATCTTATATTTTTAAACTGCACGTAAATGATTTACTTGCATATTCATTTTAATTGTCTGTGGATTCTTGGCCAGGATTCACAGAACAAGAATCATTCAGTCTTTGTTTTTTTTTGTAAACAGGATACACTCTGGACAAAGCTGTGCCACGTTCTGCAGCTTGACAAATTCAATTTCTGCTCTTGTATTTAAAAGAAAATGGCTGGTTTTGCTGGACTGTTGGCACTTTAGTGTTGATTTTGAGGCTGTTTAAAAGGAATGTGAAAGTGGGTTCTAAATCTAGATGTTTGTGATAATGTTTGTGATAGGTATGAAGTGCATCTTCAGAATGTGGTGCATTCCAAAAGACAACAATCAGAATGAGGCGACTTTCCACGGCAGGTTTTCTGGAATCTCTGTATCCAGGAGAGAATAATGAACAGCAAGGATGTGAAATCAAATGTTTATATTTATTACAGCAGGGGGGGAAAAGAGAAAAGATCTTGATTTATTGTTTAAAAACCATCCCAGACCAACGAAGACATTTAATTTAGCCATCACTTTAATACAATGAAACCTGCCAAGTTATCTCTTTTAAAAAAGCATTGCATTAGGAATGGGACAAAATCTTTATTTGAAGGTTTATTATTTTTTTCTTTAAATATAATCCTGACTGTAACTGTGAGAATCTTCGTTTGCCCACCCCATCCCTATCATCTTTCTACAGAAAAAAAAACTTAATCAAAATGCCTAAGAAAAAGGGCAAGCGTTTCTTTTTTTAAAAAAATCATTGTCTTCTTAAAAATTACACGGTTTCAAGTACTTTTTTGATAAGAGTAAAAACAAGCCAATGTTTTCCAAAACGAAACCAAACCAAAAAGAAAACAGAAACAAAAACCCAAACAAAACCATAAGTAAAAAAAAAAAACATTTCATTAAGGGGTGCAGAAAAAAGACATCCCTTTAATAAAACATTATCAACAAATATCGTACACAAACTACAATGTATAATAATTACTTTTCCTTTCCCTCGCTTAACTTTAGAACCAGACTACAAGGTAAGAAAAAACACTGAAACAAGATACAATGTTCTCAAGAATCCGCACAAAGGTAGGTAAATCCAGGGTTAAGATAATATTTTACATAATATGAAATACATAGATCAGAAGTGAAGGGGTTTTTTTTCTTTTATATAAAACAAAGACCAGCTACAAGGGGGTGTAATGTACAGAGATCTCAAGACTTGCGAGTTTCACTATACATGATATGCTTTTCTGTAGTCACCCCTACCAGAAGGTAAGATTTATTTATTTATTTTTAATTTCTGCTTTTAATTACAGAGTGAGAAGGAGGGAGAGAGAGCCTACAGAATAGCAAGTATACAATTTAACAACAATAATTACTTAAAAATATCTCCATCCAGTTCCAGAGCATATACAGTGAAACCCTAGTAAGATCACATCATTTCATTAGAAAACCCAAAACAAAAACAAAAACAAAGCAGTTGTTAAGAAGTTTGCTCTCACCAGTTTTTGAGTCAAGTTTTTAATGCCTTTTCATTTTATTTCTGACACCGTCCCAACAGGGAGGAAAAAAAAAAATCCCAAGTACAGAGAGTTGACTTATAACCATTTAACAATGCTCCGAAGTTATGATGGCCTTGGCAAAAGTGACTTACGACCCCTCCTCAAAGCTATGACCATCACACCACCCCACGGCCATGTGATCACAATTTGGCCACTTGGCAACTGGCTCAGGTTTATGACGGTGGCAGAGTCTTGCGGTCACGTGGTCACAATTTGCTACCTTCCCAAGCTTCTGCCAAGCAAAGTCAATTGGGGAAACCAGATTCCCTTAACATCCAGATTCGCTTAATGGCCATGGAAAAAATGGCCGTAAAAATCAAGTCCGGTCATGCGATGATTTGCTTAACTCTCGTCATCACTAAGCAACCAAAAACCCAATCCCAGTTCTGGCTGTAAGTCTAGGACTACCTGTACCCTAACCTTCAGTACCCCACCTCCCAGAAATCCTGACATTTTTCCAAATTCTGCAAAAGGGCATAATTCATAGCAGTGCTTCGGGGGAGGGGGTGGAAGGGAGGACAAGCAAGGGAGGGGACTAAAACAGTGCATGCCACAGTCACAGATATACCCAAGATCACAATTAAACTTTTGGAGGATGTGATCCTACAAGGGAGCCAGCTGCATTACAAACTGAGGCAGGGGAAATCTCTTCCACTCTAATCTTCTTGCTGAAGGAAGTGTTGTGCTGCAAGACACCAACCTAAAAAGGAAGGGGGAGTGGGGTGGGTGGGTGGGGAAGGTCTTCTGAACAAAACCCACCAATTTATTTAAAAAAAAAACCTGTCCAGTTTTATTATTTTAAAATGGCTACAGAGACAACATGAGATTTCATATCTAGACTAGTTTCCTTGCGTAGCACAGCACAACATACAAGAAGTTTAAAAGAATAATCAAGCAAAGGAGGCTGGAATTGGGTGCCAGAGGCTTCCGTTTGTTTCCAAAAAATGAACAACAACCAAAAAAAAGTGTCATATACATATAATAAATCCTTCTGCAGAGGAAGGATCTTGTCATGTCTTGAAATATTTTAAAGATTTGTCCTTCATTGTTTTATGGAATAAAAAGTTCAGCCTTTTTATTGCATGAAACTAAAAATTAGGGCTGGATCTCCGGCTCTGAATGTCTCCCTGCCAAACGCAACTAGCTTCTTCTCTTCTTGCATAATTTCTTGAGAGCCTCCAAAGGGCAGCCGACTTTTTCTTTATCCTGGAGAAGAGGATGTGGGGTGAAGGAAGAGGGAAATCACACACTCATTGTCATGCTGGGAGAATACTGGGTGAGGAAGGGATGGGAGAAGGGGGGGGGGGGAAACAAGAAAAGAAAAAAAGATCACACAGTAAGAATGAGGCCAAAACCAGAACAAATAGCTAACTAATGTGCTAGGCATTAGGCATCTTCTTAACGGATTCAAGAAATATGATAGAAATCTAATTGCCACTCTTTTATCTCCTGTTGGTCAACAACGGTTGGTGGTAGGCTTGGTGGTTAGGTGGAAACTCAAAGGTTGCTGCTTTTACTATTTCTGTCCTCATATGTATACAATGATAAAGACCCCCACGTTAGAATGAATATAATACTACAAAGCTTTATGTAGAATAATATGTGTGTGTGTGTGTATGTAAATGTGTGCTTAGCCCCGGTATTTCCTGGGGTTAGGGATTTGTTTATAAGTCTGGAGATGTATACTGTATTTGAAGGTATTCTATGTTTCTGCGCTTTGTGCTACTGTACCGATGGAGGCTCATTTAATTTCACTGCACACATGTTGTGCATTGACATTAACTGTTTGAACTGAATTTAATCTTATATGTTTTTGCATGAAACAAGTTACACTAATAATGAAGATGTTGCTTTTTCTTAATTAACGTTTGCTTCGGTTGTTGATCAGAATCCCTTTCTTGCAGCTATGTCATATTTTATATTAGCACCATTGGCAGGACCAGCCACTTAAATTAAGTATCTCTACTGCTTCGACCATCAGGGATGCCTTTCAAGAAGTCCATCCACTCAAGGAGATACAATATAGTTGTGCTTTCCTACTTCTTCTAATACCCTCATTGAAAATTTGATTCTACACTCCTCGTGGTAAGACCTAACATTGATTTATGTTACTTTATTTTTTTTTAAGTATATGATTAATAACAATGGCAATGATTTTCCTACATTGAAAAGGCTTCTATGATCAATATAAACTCTAGCCAGAAATTGTCAGGCAACATTTAGTTTCTCTTATGCACATACAGTACACGTTTGCTGTACATTCAAACTGTGAGAGCCAAGCACATTTCTTTTGTGTTTGCTGTCTGGTTTTAGGATTGTTTCAAGGGAATTCTCTATATTTCCTTATTTCTTTTAAATAGCTGATGGTCTCCATTGCCTCCCTCTGGAACCATTTATCTTTCTCTTATATAGAAAGCATGCTACATCCAGATATCATACTGATTATCTTACTCTGGGGGTCTTTTCCCAGTTCTATCAGCCCCCACATCATACTTCCTTGATTTTTGTTTTCTTCATCTGATGGTCCAGGACCTATCCTCACATTGTCAGCCATCATATTCCACATATATAAAACAAAGACTCTTCCAAGAGCCTTGAAAAGCTCTGAGATTGAAACGTGATGCGTTTAAAGAGCGGCTGTAAGAACGACTCACGTTGTCATTTTGGAAGGAATGGAGAAAGTTGCCTCCCAGTTCACCATCATCTCGTGGAGTGCCCGGAGGATTGCTAATGCCACTTATGTTGTTTGGAGAATTCTACAATTAAAAAGAAAAGGAGAGGGAGGAGGAAGGGGAAATGCACAGACCACACAGATACACAATGAAAGTGAGACAAGTGTTTTTCAATAACGTGTACACAAACAACTATAAGGAAATACATTGTTCTCGAGTGAGCAAAAAGGTAGCTAAACATGAAACTTGTGCATAGAAAGTTAAGTGTTGCACTTCATTTAGAGCAGGGGTAGGCAATTACGGCTCCTTCATGACTCTTGGATTTCAACTCCCAGAATTCCTGAGCCAGCATGGCTGGCTCAGGAATTCTGGGAGTTGAAGTCCAAGAGTCATGAAGGAGCCGTAATTGCCCACCCCTGATTTAAAGCATAAGGGTCTTCATCTCATAAGTCAAACTGGGGAAGTCTTCTAACTTCTGGCAAACTAATAAACTTGGACTGGAGGATGAACACTTCCTCCCTACTTTTACCCCATAGTATCCTGTAATCCTAAATTTGACATTTAATACAAAAAAGGGCAAGAAGTCCCTATCCAATTATGCTAGTAACATGTTGACTTACTTTTGGAAGTCCATCAATGTCTCCTGACCCTTATGAAAGAAGATCGGGATGGCGGGATGGAGAGGAAGAGAAAAACAAGGCTGTTAATGGAAAGGACTCTGTCTGCTTCCCACTTCTAAATCAACATTTTCCCCAACTAGCATTGAAACATTTAGATCCTGAAACCTATATGCAGAAAATAAGAGAGGCTGCTGCAGAATGTAGGGCTGGACCTTCTGGGAAGCAGCTGGCAGTACATTAGTGAGTTGCAGGTCACAGCTGGGCTAATGCAAACCTCTTAACATTTGCCTCCAGAAAGGGACCTGCTGGAGGACGCCTCAGCTGCCATTCCTTTGCATGGAAAACTCCCCGGAGCAGAGCCCAGCTCACCTTCCTACACAGCACTAGAGTAATGGCCTAATCGAGTTGCTACGGCCTCGGCTCCCTCCCGTGAGCTTTCTGACACTGATCAAGATGGAGTACAGCACCTCTACTTCAGCAAGATGTATAAGGCAAGCATGGGAGGTTAATGGGTCTTTCTGCTGCTTTAATTAAAACACACATACCACAGATAGGTTCATGCTGCTTCTTCTCTGTTACCTATCAACAGGAGTGCAGTGAGTCTGTGACTAGCGGTTCCTGTTTTCAGGCTAATTTTCAACACTACGGATGTTTAAGAATGGCAAAGACATTGGGATGGCTGATTATCGACATAGAGTTAAGTTACTAGTGGAAACGTGAAGGAATTTTCCCAAGAAAAATAAGGAATGGGAAAATCAAAGCCATCCATTTATGAATGAGGAGGAAGTACAGGTTTTGAACACAACGAACGTCAGTTGCAGAAAACTGTAGAATATCAGGGCAAAGGTGCTATCAATATAATGCTAGTCACATGACACTTTTATGCCTGTCTAGTGTTGAGCCTTTAAAAATTTCCTGCATGAGTGACGCCATAAGAGATCAAGAGGTATCATAGAAAAATAAAATGGCAGTGGTCTGTTGCCCATGTTGCTGGGTTAAGCTGGAAATGGGTGGGAGAGAGCATGGTGAGGTGGAGAACTATGGAAGGAAGCTGCCTGCTAGAACAGAAGGGGTACTAGATCAGCGGTCCCCAACCTTTAGGACTTAGTGGCTCGGCATGGGGGCAAGAGAGGAAATGCCTTCATAAGTGGCTGGACAGTCTGTGCACAAATGTGTGGGCTGGCCTGCCTCTCTCGTCGAAGTGCTTGTGTGCATGCTGGCCGGCTATTCCTGCAAGTTCAGCTGGGTGCACGTGCATTGGCCAGCCACTCACATGGCCTGGTTCCGAACAGGCCCTGGCCTGGTACTAGGCCGCAGCCTGGGGGTTAGGGACTTCTGTACTAGATTAAAGGCTGTTTCTTTGAGAGGGCTTCCTGGTGCCTAAAACTGGCTGAGGGAACCCCTAATTCTTCTGTCTGTATTCTTAGCAAATTCTTACTACAAGGCCTTCTCTCTCCTAGGTTCCTACAACTCACTCTGACATTGGAATGATTTGGCCTCCTTGTACCATATACAAATTGAGCCACTCATTGAATGTGGCTTACCCAATCAGAAACCTTCACACAACCAACTTGTATTAAAAGACAGAACCCTGTGTGACTTTGCCACGAGTATTTTTTGTTCAGCTTACCTAATGAGCCATTCATGTGATGGGGTTCCATCCCACCCATGCCTCCCATGGGGCCATCTGATCCAGGCCCCATTGGGAACTGAGGGTGGAAAAAGAAAGCATCTGTTAAATATGCTCTGCAAACTTATTTTTTTTAAAGTCTGTTACTAGGAAAAGCAAATCTGATAGCTTCAAAAGAGAGAACAGCTAGTACTATCACATTCTCATCAGGTAAGATGTGGTAAAGCATCTTTATTTTTAATATATTGGATCTTATTCTATCTATACCAGACAGCTACAGTACCTAAGCTTTGAAAGAAAGCTGAAATGATCACTGCCTTGAAGAGAGAGAATATAGCAGTGTTGTATACTTTCTAAAGTAAATGAGGAGGAGGGAAGCTTCAGAACAACCCCTGGTAATTAGTTTCAACTAAATGTGCAAGATGGAGTAGGGTTCAAGCTGTGTTCTCTTTAAAAACAGCCCACTCTCAGCAATGCATGTGATGGTCTTGACCAGAGCCACATGAATGTTACTATTTTAATAAGCATAAAAAATTAACAAAGTCCTGAAGAGTTAATCACTTGTTAATGGTTTGTTTTATTTCTATTTTGAAATAAATGGCTCAAATCAATTAAACTGCTTTACCCTCAACTGATGAAGTTAATTATGATTTGTTATGGTATCTG
>JAEANM010000897.1:15536-31220 GCA_017656035.1 Myanophis thanlyinensis
AATGAAGATTCACAAAGTTTTTAATCACAGAAATTCAACTGTGAAAAGAAGTCTGTTACTAACCAAGGATCTTGAAGCCTTTTTGCTATGAGAGATGAAGAAAGATAATTTTCTGCCACATGCCACTTAGCGCCTCAAAATTAGCCAGTGCAATTATCTCACTACACCATAATTTTTTTTCTTCTTTTTGAAAGAAGAGTAATATTTGTCATTTTTACATATTATTTCCCCCAATAAAGCAAGAATCTAGATTTTTAGCGCTGGCAGCAGGAGGAAAGAGACAGTCAAGCTGTAGAATGCAAACACAAAGATTTATAAGCAGAGACCACAGTAACGGAATTTTTTTAAAAAAGAGGGAAGATTTGTGGCTGAATTAACATATGGATTGTTTTATTAGGATCTAGTAAGAAATGTAAGTCAGAGTCTTCGTAAAAATGCAGGAGGAAAGCAATGATAATACTGAGGAGTAGCTCCACCTCTGCAGCTGTTGTGCACCCCTGTTACATGTACAAGGGCCACTTTCCTCAAGTGGCCCTTTCTATTTTTTCTTCTTCCAACTGATACTCAAATTGTGAGCAGAATCAAACTCTGACCCTGTCAGAATATTTATTTCACTGAACCAGCAGGGAGAGGGAGGGGATTTTATGCAGCCTTTTGGGAAGACATGTGGAGAAGCAGAGCACTTAACTTGGGGAACACACCACAGTACAAAGTGGCATTCTGAAACTGTTGTGCATCCTCTGCAGCGTAAAAAGCCGGATAATGCGATCCTGGCTACTCTGCTCTGAGGAATTCTTTGGCCCCAGTACTGGGAAAGTCCACAAAAGTGGAACGTTACAGCTTTAACCACATTGGATTTAGAGAGTTTAATAGGGTTTATTTTACATTTCCCTCTAATTTCCTTGGGTCTGTAGTGGATGATTTAAGTTCGATTCTACAGATCACCCGGACATGTTTTCCCTTGGATAAAAAGTTTCACCAGGATGATGAAAAAATATATGAAACAAGCCTATTCTAATAAGTCAACATTTATTAAAAATTATTCATCAAGGGAGAAGCAGTGCCTCACTTAACCCTGCTTGCCGGGAACTTGACGCTGCAAACTGTCTTCAGATGAATCCAGAAAGGCTGAGCTACAGATGAACCCTCCACATCTCCATTATCTAATTCCTACTGTATAACTTCCCTGTGCTTTAAGCCTAACAGAACCTAAGCGATGGGAGGAAGGGAGGGAGAGAGGAAGGAAGGAAGAAAGGAAGGAAGGGTTTTCATTTAATTATTGTCTGCAACTGTTCCAAAACAAATAGGGCATCAACCACACGCAAATCATATGTTGTCACTTCCCATCAAGGCCAACAATGGAAGAAACTCTTTCTCTTTCCTGCTGCCTTTCCCGGTCCCTTACCTGCAGGGCTAGGCATGATGGGTGTTCCAGGAGGACCTCCGCCACCAGGGGGCCCCTGTTGACAAGATTAAATACGCATCAGGCACCATTGTGATAACATAGCCTGCGATAGGTCAGCCAGATCTTGCTGCTGTCAGCAACAACGTCTCACCTTGGTATTCAGCCAAGCATTAATCTCCTGCTAAAACCTTCGATGCACCCTTGTAGCCAAAGTGCAATTTCTTTGTTTAAGCCTCAGGAAAAATGAAGGTTTCACAGAGAGAGAGTGTAAGGTGCTTCTATGCAAGATGCATACACTGGGTCTATCTGTCAGGGTAGGAACAGAAGAAGGAGGACCATCCTTTCTGTAACCTTCACTCATGCAGAAGTTGCAACAATAAGCAGGTAGCCCAGAGCATTGTACCTTGCTATGTCAATGTGCTAACTCGATGGTCTGATTCCAGTCCAATTAAGAATACAGCTGCTAAAAATTCTGACTGTAATTGCTCTAAGATAAATTAAAACTGGAGCATCACAAGCTCTATATCATTCACAATGCTGGAGGTTGGAAAGGTATTCTTTCCATACTTCTCAACCTTGGTGATTTTAAGACACATGGACTTCAAACTCCCAGAATTCCCTGGTCAGTGTGGCTGGCTGAGGAATTATGGAAGTTGAAGTCCATGTGTCTTAAAGCTACCAAGGTTAAGAAATACTGTTTTAGGAGGATGTTGACTGAGGAAATGGCTTCTTATGCTAATCAACATTTCAGCATGCTTTATGCACTATGCTTCCTGTAACAAGAAATGTTTTCCCCAACAATATCTATGATTTGCGTATTATACAGATGTGGATGCTGCCCTCCAGCAGGATAAACAATGCAACAGCACAAGCACTTATAACCATAATCTAGGCTGCATACTTGTGAATTCAAGCATCCCTAGAACTAAGTCAACAAATGTATTGCCACTTCATGACATTCAGCTAGGTCAGGGGTGGGCAATTGTGGCTTCTTTATGACCTGTGGACTTCAAATCCCAGAATCCCTGGGCAAGGCAACCTAAATAAAATGGAGGAAACATTGGGAGGTGTAAGTGTAAGGAACCGTTACACTTCAAAATGTTTCCTCCATTTTATTTAGGTTGCCTTGCCCAGGGATTCTGGGATTTGAAGTCCACAATCATAAAAGAGCTACAATTGCCCACCCCTGAGCTAGGTTACTTGTGAAACTTCCTCCTCCCAGTTGTGGCTTTTCCTACAAGATCTGAGAGAATAGACATGCTCTGGGACCCTCAATAAAATGGTATCACCTGGCAGGCCTAAGATCCATGACGCCTCTGTTATGGCGCTTGTCTTATGGAACAGCACAGGGATAAGAAAGGTTTTGACTCTGTGGGCTTTCCAGAAGATTGCAAGGTCCTGCCTCTGGGATGTTAATAGAGCTCTTTTTTTCCCAAAAGGTCTTGACTTTTTAATTGATCTGGATTTGTAGGGAGGAGCAGGCTGAGCCTGAGGGTGGGATCAAATGTATCATCAGTTTGGATTCTCTACACTCCCATAAGAGACCTGAATCCAGCCCTCTTTGAAGTCCATTGACTTATCTGGCGCCAATTTGCCTTGACCATTAGTAGATCAGATTTCTATGTGTAGGTAGCATGAAATAAATGTATGGTACTTTTGAAGTCTATCCTGGTTCCTGACTTCTTGCACCTGACAGGATTATGGATAATGTTTTTCCCCCTGTGTTCACTGCCCACTGATTAGATGGGTGGCCATGTGGATTTGTTTAACCGCTGAATTAAAAAAAAAAAGAACTTACCACATATGTACCAGGTGATGAAGAAGAATATGGAATCTGTGAACAAACCAAAGCGCACACATTATTTTTCCTTTTGACAAGGAAAGGTTCAGAGCTCTAATAAAAACATATGTTGCTTTTAAATATGCTTAGAGGAGTGGACAGCTGCACAGGAGGAAATGGAGGATGTCCCATGTCTCCTGGTCCGGATGACACCCCACTGGGAAGACAGAGCAAGGGATGCAACATAGATTTAAAGGGAGATGCAGGAAGAAGAAATAAACTAAATTCCAAATATCCAAGCGATAAAGGCATTCCTAAGAAAAACACTTACTGAGTTAGCGCTGTTGGGATTGGGCCATGGTCTACCAGCTCCTGGACCCCTGGAGTTCAAGAAAAGAAACAAGCTTTTAGCGCGCACACGCTTACTCAAGCCTAAGCAGAGAGTAAAACAGCACTCATTTCCACATCAAATGAAAGGTACATCGGTCAAAAGCCAGGAGCATGAAGAACGCCTTACATGTTAATCCCAGGCATGCCGGGCCCTAGAGAGTTGGGTGGAGGTCTCATTCCGCCGCCATAGTTCTGCAATGATAACCAAGGATCAGTCTACCATAACGAGAAGGGAAACCGGAGAAGAAAAGAGAAAGGAAAAAAAACAAACAAAAACGAGAGGGTTAGTTTGTGAAAATGAACCTTAATTAAAAAAAAAAGATGATGACAATGAACATACAGGTCAACTTAGCAACTTCTAAAAGTGAAACAGGGCTGTGGCAACTCTCATTTTGCTGTTTGACTGGAAAAAGTCTTTAAAAAAAAAATCTTAAAAGCCACCAAGTTTCCATCTCTTAGTATAAAATATATTAGAAACACCCATTGGGCAAAAGCTTCTGGCACTGCTCAAGGTATATCAACAAGGAAGTAACCTCACCTGGAAAATATGTAAGATCTAAGAAGGTAATTGAAACCAAAAACAAACAAACCAAATGCAGTTTGTTCCTTACACATGGATCCAAAGAAGTAGGAGATGTAAAATAATTAAATTACTTGCTTGGGGTGGGGTGACAGTTGTGGAGAGACTGATGTGAGGAAGCAGAACATGAGAGAGAGGGGAGTGAGAGACAGACAAAGAGAGAGAGAGATTAATTCTGCTTTAGGAAATACAGAATAATGAGCAAGCAATGGGTTTGTCCAAGAGGAGATGTTGACAGCACCAGAGTGTGTAGCAGGTTTGCGGAGAGCATTCCTTCCTCCCAAAAGTGTGTTTTCAACAACAGTAACAAAGAGCAATGCTGATCAAGCAGCATCCACTGCATACCTTTTATTTTATTTCTTAAAACATCACAATCACGAAAGACGTAATGGACTTTTCTGGCCAAAGAAATAATTTTATGGGACTATTAATGTGATTACTAAAAACCCTTAAAATTAGAGCACTTAAATCTTAAATGTTAGAGTGATCCTATTTAAACTCCCTTCTACATATCCAAACTCCTGCTTAGCCCAATCTTCCAGATATCAATCTTCAGAAGAAGTCAATGCAAACTTGGTGTAGCAATTTGCTTTGAAAATGGGTCTAAAGAGGGAAAGGGAGTGAATCCGTCATGTGGTGGGTAACATGCAGGGCTACAGTTTAAGAAACAGCAACGAATGGGGACTTGTGGTTGAAGTATATAAAATATGAGTCAAGTCCACAACTCCTGCTTCTTTGGTTGACTCCTTGGTATCTTATCCACGACAAAGTTCTTTATGCAGAAATTGTAAATGCTTCTGAATGAGCCAGCTGGATTGCATGGTCCCTGTACTGAAAGACCTGCATAGGTTGCTAGTTACCAAATGGGCTATTTTCCCCATCAAGTTGTCCTATCCAAATGAAGCCACAACCACAGCTATGCTTTACAATTAGGACTTAGAACACAATCTATATCCCTGAGAGGCAAACAGACTGCTTGGCTGAAATATTAAATAAAATAAAAATCCCCATCTAACAGTCCATTACAACCTCCACTTGATAGTACTTTTTCCCCCTCAACGTTTAATCTTTTATTGGCTGGAACAGAGACTTACATTACTCACAAAGTAGAGCCATTGCAACCAGGAAGAAAAGAATTTGCTCCGAGCTCCTTACTCACGGCCCATACATAGAAAAGCACATTACTGGCAGAAAGTTTGTCTCTAACATTCACACAAGGCTTCGTAAAGATGTGGTGCAATCACACTTGTTGCTTACAATGGCTAAATGACATGCCTACAACTCCCCAAAATATGAAAGAATGCTACAGCTAATATGCCGTTTCATCTTGATGAGAAGCACCTGGCTTGCTTGAGTTATGCCATGAATCCAGAACCTTTCACGAGGCTATCTTTGTTTGGCTGGTGCAATTATAAGAAATGCAAACTTTTGTGATGGTATCGGAGGAACTATTGAGAGCTCTGAGGTCACCAAGGGTTCCAGACCATTAAACCAGACAAAAGAGCACCTGGAATCCAGACTTGCTTGGAAATGCAGCCCCCACTTTTCTCTTTCCTGGTAGGTTCTCATTCCTTACTGGGTATCAGTACTGTTCATATGCTTTTCTACATGTGATGTACTGTACTTCCCAAAATAGATGAACATTTACATAGGGTGCATATTCTAATTACTTCATCCCAATCACTGCAGAAACAAGACTTAGAATATTTCAGCGCAAATATTGCTCTGAAACTCATACAAATCTCGATACAAATCTTTTGTCTCTGCCTATGCCTGTCTAGTTATCTATTCGTACCGTAACAATGATTGGCCTGAGTGATACTTATACTTGCATATTTTGTTTATTCTCGTAGAAGTGCGGGGCCAGAGGGCAGGTCTGATTGAATCAAGAAGAGCAATACGGTAAGGAAAGTTTGTAATGCTCAGTACTTTTGCTGTTGCAGCAAATATGAGGAATAACACAGGATATTAGTTGATGCGTGCAATTTGCAGCAAGAAACCAAAATGTATTCTTGCACATTTTCCTTCTAAGATGCTATCCAATACTTCACAAGATTACAATATCAAATTTGTTGGAATAGATTAAGAAAAATGATTTTCCAAAGGCTATTAGTCCACTTTCCTTAGCAAATGGATACTCTTTCATGAGCTCATTTTCTGGTCTGCATTCTGCATTGGCTGCTTATGGATAATTTTTGCTTAGGAGAACACAAACATACTGCTTTTCTTTTCTTTTCTATTTCCAAGCTGTTCTCACTGTAATTCATTGTGATAATTTTTCCAAGTGGGCTCAGCACTAGTTTTGCATAACCACCATTTGAAAGATTCAAGTGAGGCAGCAAACCATGAAGTGAACAAGAGAACTATTATGAGAGGCAAGGAAAGGGTGTACAAAGCTGCAGCATATTGTTGTCCCACAGTCCGCATCTGATTTTAGATACCGACTGAACCACATAGAGTGACAAGCTTTGAAGATACAGGTTGATGAGTTTTGAAAACATGCTTTATATAAAAAAGGTGAGAATCACATCATCATCATCACTTCCACCACCACATCACCATCTCAGGTCCTTGAGGAAGGATTCACTAGGTGGACAACAATGCCAAATCTAAACATTTGGCTGACTGTACAAACAACTATAATAATGTTAAGCCATAACCTATGATTTATAAACTGTAATGAGTAAGCTCTTTAATATACTGAGCAAACATATGGGCAGCCAAGACTAGTTGAGTGCAATACCGAATCTAGACACTACTCAAAACAGAGCCCAGAAGAAATAGGATTTCCATCTGAAGGTAACATATTTACAATGCTTCATTAAGAGTGAGGTCATCTTCCACTTTTAACTCTCCATTGTTTCTTTAATTTTTCCCCTTTATACACAAAATTCAAGATAATGTAATTGGCGCAATATGTATTTTGATTGCGGCCGCTAATGAGTCCTCTGTCCTTAATTGGTCCTCTGCAGTGGTGCTGATGGGCAACATATGTAAGCATGTTTGGAACTCAGACCTCTTGTCTCCAACTTAATACAGTGAAGATGATTTTAGCATGCCTCCGTCCCAGGCTGCAAGTGCAGGAGAACATAAATATGGCTGTGAAATTCTTGTCATCCCTTCACTGAATGCTACCGAATGACTTCATCTTGACCGGTTTTCTCAAATGGTTAGACGCATAGTGCAGTGAGGAATGACAATCTGTAACTTCAACCAAAGAAAAACCTGCCTGAAAAGGTAATGTGCCAAGGGAAGGCCAATGTTTCAGCTTGGCAGAGGAAGAAGCTAAGAGAACAAGGAGATGGCAGGACAAAGCCCCAAGAATCAGCAAGCTTATGAAAGAAGAGGTTGGCATCACTTGCATAAGACAACAATAAATTAACAGACTACTCAGTTACTTGGAATAGCCAAGCAAAAAGTTGACTCAGTGAGAGAAGAGAACTTTCACCTCTCTTCCCCAAATCACTTCAGCCTCTGAAAGTCTGTCTAATGGATCTGGAAACCATGGGCCTGATTTATCCCTAAGACAATCTTGGGGGCAAAAATAAACATACTGCAAAATTTTTATCTCTGAGCAAGCTTGGAAACCTATCTAGAGTCTTCAGGTTTAAACAGAATCAGGACTCTAGAAAGCAACAATGAAGTTGGTTTGGTTACCACAAGTATTATTTCAATCCACCTACTCTTCCTTTATCTTCCTTCATTTCCTGTCTAGAATGTTGCAAAGGTGAAGTATGTGATTTTTTTTTTAAAAAGGGGGGAGGGGGGAAGCTTGCTGACTGGGGTCTATGTGTCTGCTCCTGCTATAAAGAGCGAGGTAAATCAAAACAGACACGACTGCAGCAAATTTAATTATTAACATGGATTCCACTGAAATACATACAGCATTCTATCCGCAGCTTCCTCCCTTCCCACTTTACATTAAGATTATCATTCCCCCCCACTCAGTGGAAAAATCTCGATGAAATTAAGGCTTGCCTAGACTAAAAAGCAAAATCGGAAGGTGGGGAATAGGTGGTTGCGTGAAGTACGTGATGGGGAATGTTCTTTTTTTTTTTTTTTGAAGCCCTAACTAAATGTGGGAAGGTGGGATTTTTCCAGACATATGTAAACACACTAATGTAAAATGCATTACTGCTAATGGTAGAGAGAAAAGGTCTTAGAAGGAATGGAAGAGCCCCCAGAGGCTGCTTTTATGATGTTTTGCTTACAAACTTCACAAAGTAGCATGCCTAATGCTTGGCACTGGACAGGAGAGGAAGTGGTCTCCGCCCAGGTTTTTACCTGTGGACCTGGGCCCATCGGTCCCATTCCTCGAGGAGGATTCATCCTTTGCATCGGCCCACCCATGTTGGGATGCCCTAGTGAGAGAACAGACAGGAAGGTGTTACAGAGTATTACGGAGAAGTAAACCAGGAGCAGAAGGAAAGGCCCAGTGAAGGAATTTCTGAGAGCAGCCTCAACGTCTGTTACCTTGTTGCCGTGTAGGGTCCATGGAGTTGGGCAGCAATGGCTGTGTACCAGGAACACCTCCTGGAGGCTACAAAAGAGAGAAACAAAGCTGATAAAATCTAAACTATGGATTCCTAAAACAGTTAACACCTGCCCTTTCTACATTAACTGGAGCTACAGATAGACAGTATTTTATTTCTAGTCAGGATACCCCCATGCAAAAAACAAACAAATAAACAAACAAACATAGCACTTGTTTTCAACCAATAACAACACATGGTATTGAAGTTAAACCATTGGATGCAAGAGTGTGTGAACTGCTTGGAATCACCTGAGACTGGTATTGTTGAATGTGAGTGGATATGAATCTGAAGCCTTTCGCGAGATGAAATTTTAAAAGCTGGGATGAGGAAGCTGTGTCCCTTCAGCTCCTGCTTAAATATGACTCTCAGCAGGGCGTAATTTGCTGGGCAATGTGGAGATGTTGAGAAGTCAGCAACATCTGGAGATCCACAAGTTCTCTAAAACCTTATTTATAGAGTGTAACCACTGAGATCACCAAATTGGGCCTCAGTAAAAATTTTTAACTAGTCCCATATTAGGTTCTACTTTGGATTAAAGTGACTTCATAGCAAGTTCATTCAAGGCGGACTTCTTAAAATATCTATTAGTATTATCAGTAAATAACATGCATATCTATTTCGCATGGAGATGTGCATTTGGAGAAAATGCCCTTCCTTGGGAATTCAAATATCAGTTTCCTACTGATGAGCACATAGCAAAATCTGTCACTCAGTTAAGAAAATCTGTCCAGTTATTTGTCTCCCTTCTGAAAGAAATTGGTTCTCTACAGGAACATTCACAAATGACAAATTCTACCTTCAGAATTTGCTCTAAGTATGCAGTGGATTATACATGGACATACTTGGGTACCAAGTTAGTATAAATAATTATAGGAAAATTTCAAAGAGCAGGCTTAGCAAGTCTTCTTTTTCGGAAGTGGTGCTCCAAAGTGCTTTTAACAATTAACAGTCTCTCTTTTACAGCCTTTAGCCAAATAATTTAGCGTGAAATTTAGATAGTATGCACAATCCAGGAAACTTCCACTTCCAAGCTCCAACTTGTCGTTGTTATAGGCTTTCCAGAAAATCAATTTGTAGAGCACTAATGTGTGATTATCCATATGCTAAGGGGAATCCAGAAGTCTTCTAGTTAGAATTTTAACTGCAGTTTCCCCCGAATCAAATGACAACATTTCAGTGTGGATAAATAATGCTTTCAACTAAATTTGGACCAGAAGGGAACATGACTGATAAATATTGCAGATACCTATTCCTCTTTCAAACAGGAACAAGGCAGACCCATCCTCTGTCTCTAATGTATTTATATATTTATTGTATTTGTTTCCCAATTGTATGAGGCAAGCAGAGAATTATTTTTAAGTAGCAGAGTTCATTTTCAACTTTGAACAGCAGGAATACCATATTGAAAACATTTCCCTCTCTCTCTCTTTTAATATGCCAGCTCTTTGTAAATTGTATATTTACTCTTCCTAACATAATTTTCCTTGGAGCGATTAGTTGTTTTACCCTGCCTTCTTCTCCTTAATTCTATCTAGTCTCTTTTCACTGCCAAAAAGTTAGCATTCCTTTATCCATGACACAGTGAGAAAAGGCTTGGGCTTAAAAAAAGAAATAAAATTTAACTAAAAATAAAACCCAAGGAAGAGGATTAACTCTGATTGCTGCATTATCAGCAATTATAGACGGGTGTCATGAAATATAGCTTCTTTTTCGATTGCCTGTGGCTGATAGGAATCCTAGTCCAAAGATAAGTGAAGGGCATTTGATTGTCCAAATTAAGGTCAGATATAGGTTGTCCTGGACTAACGATGACAACTGAACCCCAAATTTCTGTGGCTAAGCAAGGCAGTTGTTTAAGTGAGTTTTACGGCTTTTTTTGCCAGAGTTTTTAAGCAAATCGCTGCAATTGTTAAATAAACCATTTGATTAATTGAATCTGGCTTCCCCCATTGATTTTGCTTGTTGGAAGCCAGCTGGGAAGCTTACAAATGGCAATCATGTGACACTGCAACTGTCATAAATACATGCCAGTTGCCACGCACCCGAATTTTGATCACATGACCAGAGGGATGCTGCAACAGTTATAAATGTGAAAACTGGTCGTAATTTTTTCAGGGCTGTTGTAACTTTGAATGGACACTAAACTAATGGTTGTAAGTCAAAGAATAACTGCATTGCAGGGTATTTTGGTTCTTGTTAACAGGAAGGGAAATTTAACTAAAGAGAGTATCCTTAGTACGCTACACTGAATTGTAGCTTTACCTTTTAATAAATCATGGTGTTTTATGCTCCTTTACTTATTTTTCAGAGGCAAGCTCTGTTGAAGAGGTTCACAAAATTCACACTTATTTAAATCTAACCAATTTATTTACTGATTCATTTATATTTGAACAGATTAATCTACAATTAAATATTTGACAGATCCGTAGTAATTTATTTTTACTGCTATCTCTCAAAGAAGACTAAGTTTATTACTTTCATTATTACACATTCATTGAAGAAAGCAGTTTACCTCACGTTATATTCACAGCAGACAGCACCAAATAGAAATGTTTTATTCTGATGTCAACTATGGCTGGCAAGTGCATTTTGTGTGAATGCCCCTTCCCTCATCCTTGTTTTAAAGTAGCAGGCGTGCTCAAATCATAAATCTTAAGAAAACAACTTCAGCATGCTCAATGTAACTAAGAATATTTAATTTTGAAAACATGCAGAGGATGTATTTAGATGTCTTGTTCTTATAACCATAACATTTTTGAAAGATGCACATAACCAGAGTATATGTTGCATAAATCTTTCGATAGCTTCTGGATACCAGTCACTGGCAAAGAATAGTGAGTGGGAAGCTATTCCCATATTAATTTATAACCCCCATGTAAAACAAAATATTGTATTTATGCCCTAGTCTCTTAGAACAATTTTAAAACAGATTTTACTGCAGTTTGTTGTGTTATTATCTTAAAGAAAGAGCCCTATAAAAGTGGAAGTGTAAATATTTTCTGCGACCAAGGCAGTTTTCTGTGTTTCTTTTATATTCTAGTTTGCATGAATCCAATAAAGAATTTGTGCTGTACTCTTTTTATACTCTAAACTCCATGGGTTTGGTTTTTTTTAGACCTACAGATTTTATTTCTGCCAGCAAAACTTCATCTGCAATGGAACATGCTTAGTGTAAGAATAGATAAATATTTTATCAAAGCTTGTTTCTCTCCTGCTGTGTATATGTATGTGTATACCTGAATACACGTAGTCCTTGACTTATAACCACAACGAAGGCCAAAATTTCCATTGCTAAGCAAGATAGTTGTTAAGTGAGTTTTACCCCATTTTTTGACTTTTCTTGCCATAGTTGTTAAGTGGATCACTGCACTTGTTAGGTTAGTGATACGGTTGTTAAGTGCTTCCCCATTTGGCTTTGCTTGTCAGGAGGTGATCACATGAGGCTGGGACACGGCAACTGTCATAAATACGAGCCAGTTGCCAAGTTTCCAAATTTTGTTCACATGACATGGGAATGCTGCAATGAGTGTGAAAAGTGTGAAAAATGGTCATAGGATTTTTTTCAGTGTCCTTGTAACTTTGAGCGGTCACTAAACAAATGGTTGAAAGTCGAGGACTACCTGTAGTACTGTAAAAAGTTATCTGGACTTAAGGCTAATACAGTACCTGGTTTCCCATTCTAATGGGGGGCCGTGGGCCTCCTGCGTATCTCGGTGACATAAAAGGCTGTAAGCATATAAAAATAGTTGAGTGGCAATGAATGTTTAAAAGTGGAAGTCAACATTTTGCACTCTCATTTGTACATGCACATGAAAAATGACTCTCTCATACACACTATAGACACACATTTCATTAACTAAGTATTTTTGAGACAGAGTCTAAACCAACCCAATAATAAATTCAACATCCTGCATTCCATGCAATTTATAATTTGACAAATATATACAAAAGCAGATTAAGCAAAAAAAACCCAAAACCTTGGTAGGTATTTTGTTTCAAAATCTCTGATGTGTGTATGTGTTGTGCGTGTGTTATATATTTTAAACTTTGGCAGTTATAGATTCAGCTGTTAAAATTAACCCAAAATGTCTGTACTGGATATTTTTTACATAGTTTGTTAAATGAAAATGAGGCTTAAGAAGGGTTGAGTTTAAAATATTCCAAAGACAGGTTGTGAAAACATGTTCTTAAACCATATTCAGGAAAAAAAGAGAGTAAAAAATTATATTTGCATGTAAATTAGCATCCGTGAAATGAAAAGCTGTTTCCTAAACTGATATCAATAAAACAAGTTCAACCCAGAAAAAAGCAGGTCTTAATGAAGATGGAATGAAATAAGCATTTGGGGCCCCCAGCTTGAGTAGAAATAAATCTGCAAAGATACTGGAATGATTCTGGAGCCTCATATAATGAATTAATGGAGGAGAAGGACCTCCACATGCTAAAAAGTTTCATTCAGAACACACATATCACCAGATTCAAGGTTTTACCTGACTGTGGGGTCCCATCATGCTGTTGGGGTTGTGAGGTGGAGGCTGTGCGTGTGGCGAGGGCTGAGAGCCAGGCGGTCCCTGTTAGATTGAATAAAAGATAGTTATAGATCAGATACATCCATATGCAAGAAAAGAATTGGCTTAATGAGTTGATAAATTTTACCAAGCAAGTAAAATTTTACCAAGCAAGTTTGTTTCTGTTTTACTAACTGAAGAAGAATGGCTAAGCATATCAGAAGATCTTTTAGATTATAAAGAAAAGGAAAGAAGGGAAGAGGATTTGGGCCATAATGACCAATTTAGTTTTGGTCCCCGTAATTGCACATCATTCTTGAAAATGCCACTGAAATTCTTCTAATAACCCTGACATCAGATAGCAAACAACAAACAAACATTATTATTTTGCCATTTATCTTAGGATTCTGAGTAATGGATAGAATGGGTGTCTTTGGTAATTGCAATATCTGGATTAGAAACCATTAATTAATATTCTGTTGCCTGCCTTGTCACTTGGCCTAATGCTGATGTTCATGGAAAAGCGAAAAATACATACGATGTGTAGCAACAGATAATTGGTGAGCACACATTTTTATTGCCATATCTTACTAAATACAAACAGTGATCTCAATTAATACAATATCTTCCAAATACTTTAAATATTCCCTTGTCTAGACTCACTTAAAACTGCACACCTGGCATCACAGAAATACGGCATGTCTACCAAATTTGTCCTGGTATCTTCCTGCATTAAAACGTGTTTTTCCCAAGCTATGTTAATCAGACATCTTGCGTCAGCCCAACATGTAGCAAATTTGCGTTGATGGTATGAATCATGATGCAGAATTGGACCACACAGGTTTTTTTTAATCTGTAAAGAATATCTACTGATGCAAGTCTCACTTTTCCTCAATATTGGATCACTGGTAAATGCATTTGTTTAAATATTTGAGGAATGCGCAAAACAATTTGTTCACTCAGAATCCTGTCATAGTAAATTAGCATTTTATTTTCACCTGCCACGCAGCTCACAGGAGGAAAAAAACAAAGAGAGGGTGTGTTTAAATGCATTTCTTCTGCTTCAGGGTGCTCCCAATCTAGAAATCCGTCACAACAGTAGCAAACGAACAAGAGTGTTTTAAAATATCTCTCTACATTCAAAATAGAGACATCCAACAAATGGACAAGAACTAACTGAGAACAAGCCCATTGTGTCAAGCTACCTCAAGCCATGCATGCTTTAGCAAAAAGGAACTGTGGAATGCTTTGGTTGTTCTGAGTATCAACAAAATCCAAATGGAGCAAATAAGAAAAAGCTGATTTGCAGTGGCCTCTTTCTCACTTTGGCTGCTCCCAATATGGCATATAATAGCCCTTCCCTGCCCCAAATTTCTCAGAACTGCCTCTCTCACCATTTATGTCTAATATTGGCTTTTTTTGCCATTCTCTTCCACCTTTTTTTGCTGTTCTCTTCCACCTCAACCCTCTGAGTCAAAAACACTGGATAGACAGACAGTGAGGCAAGCTTTTCTACTTGATCAACTGAGTCATGTGATCAGAACAGAGGGAATTACCCAATCACTGGATTCTCTGCTCCTCCACAAAGGAGACCAACCCCTTTTCTTGTCCCAAAACTGCTTTTTCCTTGTTTGTTTTTCCCCCTTTGACAATGTTTCACTTCTCATCCAAGAAGCTTCTTCAATTCTTGGATGAGAAGCAAAACATTTTCAAAGAGGAAACACCCCCCCCCCCAAAAAAAAAAGTCCAGTTGCTTTTTTGGAAAAAGCATTTTTGGAAGAACCATGACATGGGATGATTGAGAATCTCCACAGATTCTTACAACTTATTTGCTTCACTTGCACAGAGCAAAACAGTTGAAACATTCACTTTTCAGCTCAGGTATAAATCAACCCCCTCCCAAAACTTGATCCATACGGAGATCAGTTCATGATATGATAATGATGAATGGAGTGACCTGCATATCTGTATGCAAAATTACAGCACAGCTTTTTTGAGATTTCTACTTATGTTCCCCTCACCCTGATTAACTATTTGGTAACCCAAATAAACTTTTTTGACTACTGATTGGGAAAACACTATACTTCCTTGGAAGGAAGGAAAAACATGTTTTTATGGTTTTAGCTCAGTAATACTACAAGTCCAGACTGGTTAGATTAAACACATTATCCACTTCCGAGGATCTGAACTTCTTTTCTAGAGTGAGATCTGAAACTTGAATATCCAAATTCAGGCTAGGAGGTACATATGTTGCCTGTTTAAATTTTGTTTGTTTGTTCTTGCAAATAAAAACAAAATTGTAATTGATCTGGAAAGCAAATACGATTTGTAAGTACATTAGGAGAAGCAGCCACACACACTTCAGGAAGAGCAGGCGAACAGATGTTATATACCTGCCATGTTAGTAATTTCAACAAGTGTTCGCCTTCTAGCTGCTGCCAGCAATGGCACGGTTTGTTACCATGAGCAATTTTCTTAATTAACAG
>JAEANM010000898.1:0-31208 GCA_017656035.1 Myanophis thanlyinensis
GCAATCTGTCCACTGCATCTGGGGTAACAGAGTCAAACTCATCCCAGAGAATCTCACCCAAGACCGGCCCCACCTCCATCATGATTACTGCAATCTCCACCTGCCTATTCCAAGTGATCACTGATCAAATATCCAGTTTTTAAGGTTTCAGCACTTCCAAGGTGGTGAATGCTCAATTTACAAAGTTAATTTCAAATCAGTCAATGCTATGAAAC
Source organism: Myanophis thanlyinensis (assembly GCA_017656035.1). NCBI lineage: Eukaryota > Metazoa > Chordata > Lepidosauria > Squamata > Homalopsidae > Myanophis > Myanophis thanlyinensis. The sequence goes on from JAEANM010000898.1 coordinate 216, forward strand.
TGATGAAAGCTAAATGCCAGAAAACATAGCACTGTGGGTGGGGTAGGGATGCAGACTGCAGAACCCATGCCATTTGAGGACTCAGCAGAAATCTAATCTTCTAACATGTGGATAATCCCTTGCAGGATATGAAGCTGCTTATGGAGTTTCAAAAAGCAAAAGTGGGCTATGCTTCCGTCAAGCATGTCCTGCAAAAGAAAGGAAAACATGCAAGCTAATCTGTATGAAAAGACATGAAACTCTAAATCGCTTTAGTGTTATTAGAACTCTGGATACACTGTTTAGTGAAAGGGTCCCACGCAGCTTTGATAGACTTGTTACAGACATCTGATTCCTCCTGATTAGATTAGACAATAAATTCCTATCTTGGTATTCGCACAGTTCAACTCCCACTGCAGTCTGTAAATTAGAATTTCAAGACCTCAGAGACTAGATTCAAATTGGATTAGTGGATCTAGTCCAGGAAGAGGTGGGAGGGAAAGAATTGAGGGAAACCCAGAGGGAAGCACACAACAGTCCACACACGCACTCATGTGCACATATGCTAACAAAATAATTAAATAAACACAGAGAGACAACAAGCCACAATTTGATTAGGAGTAAATTAAAAATATAATTAAAACAAAAACAACAAAACAGCAATTAAAGAAGTGGAGAAAGGAATGAATTGTCACTATTAATTAACAAAGCAGGGAGATTATACCTTTAAATGTTGTTTTTCTCCAGCTTAGACTGTGTGGGATTTTAATGCAAGGGCTCAGCAGAAGAGACTAATTTTCATTTCTATTGTTGGATGGGCTAATGTGTAACGGGTCGGGAACTGCATAAATACACACTGAGTAATAGAAGAGCTGTCTCCAAGACTCAAAATGCTAAAAAGAAAAATACTGCTTTCTCTTCTATCTGAATGAAGAAAATCTAATTCATACATAATCTACATTCATTGCTGCAACTTATGCAGGTAGGGTTCTCACCTAAGATGGTTAACCACTGTAGCCCCCTGTAATAAAAGAAAGGTCACATTATATTGTGTTTCTCCTTCCAACAAACCACATCCATTTAACCCACGTAGATGTACTCTACTATCTATGACAATGTAATGTGTAACACTAGTCTGCTTTCAAGAGTAGCTGCAAAAATGAGTCAATTTGCTTAGTACTAAATGTGAACTGATTAAATTACTCAAGCACCTGTAATTCAGAGTGGTACTTATAAGGCACAATCTGCATATCCCACTGTTCTGAAACAAAACCAAATTTCAACAAGTTAGATATGGTAAAAGAAGGACATTAAAGAAGATGAATGCTTCCTGTTGGTTATATGATTGTCATTTAGACACTTGGCCATTATTTACAACAGTTGCAGAATCCCTGGGGGTGTGATCACCATTTGTGATCTCCCAATAAGCAAAGTCAAAGTGAATTAAGTCATATTTGCTTAATGACCAAGGCCAAAAAACAAAGGTAAGACAGGTGTAGTCATATGATGACTCAGCTAATGATGCATCACTTAGCAATGGAAGTTCTGATACCAATTGTGGATGTAAATTAGGGATTATCTATAAAGCCACTCAATCAATGTGCATGGGGGGTTTGCAGGTGTGCCAATCAAGGTGGGTCTAATACCACCATCTCTAGCTAATGTCTAGAGTTAGTGATGGTATTACAGGCATGTGGAATCTTAAGGCAAGCAAAATTGTGACGACCTGTAGCATAGGAATGCAGAGTGTCAAAGAAGACATGCTCCACCCCAGCTCCCACCAAATGACAGTGTTTAAACGATAGGACCTGGGCCATGCTCATCCTGTCTGATTTTATCAAATGGCTCAAAATAATTATAGAAAGACAGTTCCATAAATAACAAAATCTTATACCACAAAGGCTTTATAGATAACAACAAGCATCTGATTTGCACCTGGAATCCTACTGATAACTAGCATAGCAACACTGTTACATGAGTGTTTCTAGATCCACTCACACTACTGCATTAGTATGTTACTACTATAACTGGATCAGGTATAGCTTTTCCAGGTGCTCTTCAAGGACAGCCTCATGAAAAACACATAATAGATGTTCTGAGAATTATTCTTGCTTGAGTCTTCCTTCTACATAATTTTAAACGATGCACAAACCTTTTCTTATTTTGCATCTTCATCATTTAAATATCATCACTTGATTCTAACAACCACAAAATCTGGCTTGGTTTTAACGGCTGCAAATGTGGCCCAATTTCAACTACTTGGGTTTGGGGAATTAGAAACAGTGAGAACCACTTAACATTCAAGAAAATTTTAGTCTGCCTAAGAGATACTCCCACCCAATCAAAATCAGAAGTATTGATGGTTTGTATTATTGCTGCTCTCTCCATTCTTTTCAGTCTGATAAGCTAAATTACTATTTCCAACATAATTGTATTATGTTAAAGCATAGCACAATTAAATAAGCAGGCCAGCATCAAAGTCAGTGCAAATATATAATGGGGAAAAACAGTTTCTTTCCCACATAATTCCCCAAATATGGGCTCACCACATTTCTGTATTTTGAAACAGAGCAAGTGTACTTTTAGACAACACATTTACCTCTTGGTGAAGTGTGAAATTGCCTTTCAAAGTACTCCAGTTACAGCATCCATTTTGATGGGATAACAATCCCTGTTTTTTAATGTGGGTTTTTTTGCCATAGAATCAGTTCTGGATTGGTAATGTACAGAAATTCTGGACTAAACAGTATTTCCTAAATATTCCACACCTGTCCAAGCAGACAGAAACTAGCTGAACACTATACATTTTAGAAGCTTTAAAAATTCATGAAGATTTGGCAGAATAATCACAGGTGTTACTAATTAATTATACGAAATCCAGAAACTGTTTTCCAAGACAGCTCTTCTATTTTGAAATATCATTTTTTTCCAGCATTCAACAATAACATTTACTGAAAAGGTGGGGAATAATATATCTTTCCCTTCAATAAGCACAGAAGTTGAAAGAAAAAATGAGCCAAATTTTCATGGTTTGGTTTGGTTTTTAAACTACCCTTTTAAAATCAGGTTAGCCATTACAGCAGTGAAAGTGGAAAGACATGGGAAAAGCTGGAGTGAGAAGAGACTTCAACCATCTTTATCTAATAATTCAGATGGGTGTCCTCCTGTAAGAACAATCCTGGCTTTGGTGAGTCAAGTCCTGGCAAACTGACAAACAGACTACTGTAGTACATATTTGGTTAGGCAGTTCATTAAAGTTCAAAACCTGCAGGTGGATCAAGATGCAGTAGCATGAATGGTAAACTGTGTGTCTTTAAGGGTCTGGATTACCCCTGAAACAATTCCTTTGCTTGTAGTTGCCTTCTGACTCCACCCTCAACATTTAGATCATTAATGCAATATTTTGCAAGTCCTATAATGAGTTCCATCATCTACTTGACATCAACAATTACATTTGTTTTTGCTGTGTCAGGGTTCATTTCATGGTACAACTGGAGATGAAATTAGCCTCCTTTTTACAGATCAGAAAGGTGTTCTACATTTATTTTCTCTGGCCTTTTAATCTCTTTTAATGTTTTCATATTTTACATTTTGTCCCTTTGACTGTGTTTTTATTATCATGAATGATCATGTCTGTGCTATTTATGTCAGAAGGTTAGATCTGCTGATGAAGCAGGAACATATAAATGTACTAACTTAAACACACACAGCTCCTCTACTTTAAGACCAGAAAAGACAGACCAGGCTGAGTCTGAGGAACACAGCTGTCCAGGTAAATTTGGGATGGGGGAAATCTTGATCAGAATAGTAAACAATTCTTTTTATTCCCTTTTTCACAATCCCCCTCCAAGCCCTTCTATGTAGGGGTGTGTTTTTCTGAGACAGATGACCAAAGAATGTCAGGAGTATGCCAAAGACATGAAGGTCATCCCAGCTGCCCAGCTAAAACAAACAGGCACCTACAGTGGGGAAATAGTCACAGAGGAAAATACTGGAGGTGAAATATCAGTGAATTTTCACTTTAGTGAAAATAAGAAAGGCATTTTTTTTTCATAGCAAGAAAGAAAGGCCAATGGTAAACCTCTTCAACAGTTTACTAAGAAAGTCCCATGAATAAACCATATAAAATGATTCACAGTATAGTTCCAGATGGTGGGTCTCTCCGGTAGGATTCAACATATTACATACTACAGAGGAAGACCTGAGGATCTTTTGCAGTACTGATGGCTTGATTGAAGTCTTTGGAACCTCCAGTTGATGTTGCCATACAGGAAAAAAACCCCAATGCTATAAAGTTAGTAGGAACATAACGCTGGTAGGAACACAATTCAGTATTTTAAATGTCACATGCTAGCAAAATAATATTTAGGGATACGGATTAGAGCTCTGCATGGAAAAAGAGATGTCATATTTAGAAAAGGCCAAGGAACATGAGTCATTATTGCTGATACATGCTGGGTAATTGAGAAAGGCAAAGAACATTTTTTAAAAATCCCTCAATATTTTAATTGATTACAAAGAGGTTTTAAATTGCATTGATCATGTGAAGCTGTCGATTGAGCTTAGAAAAATGTGAATTCCAGAATATCTTATTGTTCTCATGTGAAAGCTTTATATAGGTCAAGAAGCCACAATACAGAGATGGCAAAACAGATAGTAAGCTTTAGCATTATCATGCAGCTCACAGATATTTAATTTACTTTTGTTGATATATTGCTCTGAAAAGCAAGGTATGGATAAATAAAAGCATCTGGTTTTAGGATTTCTTTAGTTTTGGGTGGGGCTGTATTAGCCCAGACAGACCAGTGTGTATTCTGGTGTTCTCCTGGACTTGTGTCTCCTGCTTGATGAGGTTGCAGTCAATGTTAGGGGAGTCTTTGAACAACTTCATGTTGTGTGACAGTTACACACTTTCAAGATTGGGAGTCCCAGCACTCACTCAAGTCCTGGTCATCTCATGCTTAGACAATGTACTCTACATAGGGCTACCCTTGAAGGACATCCAGAAGCTTGAGTTGGTTTGGAATGCAGCTGTGCAGGCAATTCTTGTGGCCCTTAGGGTAGGCTATGTTATATTGTTGTTCCACGAGCTGCACTGGCTGCCAGTTTGCTTCCAGGTTCAATTCAAAGTGCTGGTTATCAACGTTAAAGCCCTTCATGGCATTGGTTCAGTCAATCTGAGAAACTGGCCCAACCTGATGGATGAGCCCACTCCACCCAGGCCAGCTGAAGGGGCATGCTGTGGGCCCATCAGTCAAGGAATTTATGAGTTTTATTTATTGTTTTAAAGTTTTAATTTGCCTTTTTATTCAATATCTGTAGGCTGCCTAGAATCATCTCTGGCAAGATGGGAGGCATACAAGTTTGATAAATAAATATCAGCATGAATGTATCTCCTATTTTAGTCACTGCTGACTCAGTATAAAACTTTCTTCAGTAAAATAATCCTCCAATTCTTACAAGAATTATCACACAGAGAAAAGGTAAGGCTGTCTAGAATAAATGCAATGAAATGCACTGGGGTCATGGGTATTATGCTCATCTCATTCATTTCCATTAACTCATTCTCATTATCCCAATTCATATATACATGAAAAAGAAATCACAACTCACAACTTTTTTTTTTAATTGTGAATAAAAGGAAAAGTCCCTGGATGGCTCAATTTTCTTCAAGAAGAAAAAATAAATTTGAGGTCTGCATATATACCCTATTGTAAATACATCTTGCTTTGGGAGATATAAAAAATTCCAAAAGAAACCAAAACAAAAGCCAATGTCAATTATAGTCGGCAATCTGCTGTGTTGGTGAAACAGAAGAACTCCTAACATGGCAGAATAGCAGTGTTAATAGAAAGAACCATAGACTTACACTGTGACAGTACTGTATCCTTAAAACAGTCATGTTCCCTGCTGATGCCAGTTGACTTCTAAACTGCTTTAAGAAAATTCTGTCAGGTTTGAGGGTTTTGGCAGCAATTTGCCAGATGTTCAAACCAGATTGCCAGCTAGCATGCCCCCAGCTAGGCAATTCCCCAGTTTACTATACCTTTCCAACTTTCCTTATAGGGAAACCAACTGCCAATCTCTTCCACGGGCAAGATACACACACACACACACACACACTTTTACATCTACACTCATGCAACAATATATATGCATACAAAGTTAAATTAGACTCCCACAGCCAAAAGAACCTCTCAGTGGGAGAGTGGTTATAGCATTTGTTTAATGCGCAGAACATTACATTTTTGAAATCCAGCATAACTGTTTTAATTTATTTTTTTGTCTCTGAGATACTTGCTTTAGTACAGAGGAGGAGGAAGAGGTACCTTTTCATTTTGTTTTCCAGGTACCTATGGTAGTAACTGCAGTACTTATTCACCTGCCTTATTTGACAACTAGAATGAATTTTTTCTTTCCCAAGTAACTGGAAAAACAGCTGAGACAGTATATCAGTGGACTTCTTAAAAATATTAAAACCAGCAAATAAATAGGTGGCTCTTCTTGGGTTTTGAGCTTTCTCTATATCGAGCAGGTGCTATGACCATTATACTGCTAAAACACCGTGGTACTAGTAGCTGCAGCCAAGATTAGGCTGCTACAGAGTGATGACCACTGACCCAGATAAGAAAGTGTTCCTGTTTCTGCACACTGCCAGATCAGAGGAAAGCTCAGCAGGCAAACCAGAAAGCAATCTTGAACACTGAAAACACTACTTTCAACATGGAGCAGAAAACGGGGGTGAAGGGGGAGGATTCCACATTTGTGGTGGGATGGAGATACACAGAGTTCAAGTCATGTGCCAAGCCTTTTGAGGCATGCCATGGGACACACTCCAAAAGTGATGGGACCAGGATACATTTGGAGATCAAGTAAGAGATAAAATCCATGTTTCAAAAAAAAAAAAAACCCCAAGGAAAAGGGGGAGGGCACTAAACTTTTATTTTAAGCATAGGATAGATGCTGCTGAACAAACACCGGAGGGTCCATACTCTTTATGTATTTCTGCTGGATGGGATGGTATTGGTTCTGGAATTGTACAATGTCTCATCTATTACACAAACTGCATACATATGAATAAAAGTTTGGCTAGGATTAATAGTAATATAGCGGACACTGCCTTTTTTTGAAAGGCTCTTAAAAAGTTAACAGGCGGCTACAAAGAAAAATTGGAGTACAATTTATGAGACAAATCTACCCATATGGGAACATCAATACAATCTTTCTTTTCTTGGCCTGAGGTGGCCTACTAATGTTCCCCAAGTCTGCATGCCTCTAACAGTAGCTGAGTTGGTCCAGCGACACTTTTAGGTACCACAGTATGTTCTGAGGTAATGTTTTCCTTAATATCCTGCCAGAAGGGACTAGGTGCAGCCAATGTAGAACATATTAATATGCACCAGGGAAACAATATATGCCATATCAGCAATTTTCCTACTCCAAGTGATTTCCTATGAGTCCAGTCTCTTCACTCTGGTCCCTGATTTCTTTACCTACCCATAGTCTTCTTTTGGTCTCAAGGGAATCTGGAACTATGCAGCTCCTTTTCCTTTTGTTATATAAATGTATGGATCAGCTCTTGCAGCTAGAGGGTATAAAAGCTTAGCAATGTCCATCCTCTGCATGACTTAACACATGTAGTTGAAATGTAATTGAAAAAGTTTGGCACTTGCTCTGCTGTTCCCTGTATAATTAGGAATTCCCTTCTCAGCAGTTGCTGCTCCTTAGGAAGCACAAGCTCCTTGTCTTCTCTCTTCATATTATATTCTTGGGATAGTTTACAATTCCCACACTAATCCTCACAGTTGATCCTCTTTCTCAAATTCCAGTTTTTCAGTACACGCATCTCAGCAAAAATCTGGATGATCACTAGATTGCAGGCAGGAGACACAATGCTCTTAACCTTCTGCTCCCACCCAGTAGTCATTAAATCAAACAGTCAATCCACAGATTCAAGGATATTAAAATCAAATTTAACTGGTCGCTGGTACAGTGGGAAATAAAAAAAGAAAAAGTAAGCAGTCTGTTTTGTATGCTGGGGTTTTTCACGTGGAATGACTTTGAGCAGAGCTGAAACTTCAACTAAGACAACCACCGATCAGGAACCTCAGAATATTGTGTACTAAAGATGTACAGTAGTAGGGTGCACATTCTGGGTGCATGGTGCAAATCTTGCAACCCCCAAGCAGCCTTGGGGGTTTCAAGATTTGGAGCATCACACTTTACTCCTAGTTCTGGGATGGGGCAGGATCAGATCGTGGCACATAATAATATCTCCATCTCTCAGAATTTAGCAACCAGCCTTGAACACAGATGATGTGTGAAGGTCCAGTAGTAGCCAAGACTAGCCCCCTGCATGTATACTGAAAAACTGCATCCCACTGAGTTTTACAGTTTATTCTTCAAGGAAATTTGTATATGATTGTCTCTTTAAATTATTTGGGAAAGAAGGTAGCATGTAGAAAGACTGACCTAGTTAAAAGAGAGGAGGGAATGATGCAACCTGAACTACTGCTGAGCTTTGAAAATGCCAATTGCCAAGATGACTGAAGTTGATTGCAGTTTTGCATAATTGTACTTTAATCTTTATGCACTTTATTGTATTGTTTTTGCTTATCTTTCTAAAGAATCTCACTGATTTTAATCTACATTCTGAAACTGTCACTCCCAGGCGCTGTTTTGCTACTTCTTTAGAGTTTGGGTTTTATGGATTGGAAAGTTGATGTGCCTTTGAAATAAATATGGGTTTACCAAAATTTATATATATTATTATTGTTCTTTTAATATGTATTATTATTGCTATTCTATTTTTTGACATTATGAACTACTATGGCTACAAGGTTTCTTGGAAAGGTCATAATAACAAAAAAAATTAATATCTGATAATGTTGAGGCAATTAAACTATGCAAAAATATGCACATATAAAAGCGATTTACTAAATGAGAATCCTCAGTGTGATATCTAAGCAGAAAAGATAAAACAGAAAATGTACATATTGAACGTATATGAACGTCAGATCCATCTAATATTAGAGCTTTAAACATGCTGATCCACTCTGGCACTGTATAACAAGGAAATAAATTATATAAAACAAAAAGTTAGGTTGAAAACCTAAGATTTAACTGTAGACAATTGCTATTATTCTCTGCTTCATTCCTACATTATACCCTCACATTTTGCAAAATATCCTTCCAAAGGAGGAGAAAAGGCCACTCATTTCAAGAGCCCAAAGTAGGCTGGAGCCTGAGAGAGTTTAGTCTGCTTACAGAAGAGAAAAGGCTACCAGAAACATTTCACACAATCTTTAATTGTATATGTGAGAGATGCAAAGAAGAAAGAGCTATGCAAGCATTTTGTTTAACATTACCCATTTCTAAGAAACGTTCTGTGAAACCTTGTAATAAAGTATCAATCAATTCCTGAGGGATATCAGAACATCAGTATAGGTACCAATTTGATTGCTGTCTATCTGTTTCATCAGATACTCTGAAACTCAGGAGCCACGTTACCTTTAAAGCTTGGACTTTCTTCGCCAGGAGACTTTCAATGTCCCCTGCCACTTTTTCCACAATTTTTTCAGGGATGTTGTCTCTTACTTCAAATAAATTCTTCTTCTCATCATAGATCTGTTGAAAGAGATGAACAAAGAAAGAAATTAGAGCACTGACAAGTACAAACCTTCTACAAAATACTTCTGGAAAAGGAAAAGGAACCACTAAGAATAGAACACAGTAAATGTTCAGAGCAGGAAATACCATGACCAATCTATAATAAAATTCTTAAACCAAACAACTGCCTATGGACAGGTTTTTCACTCATATATTTTTCTTCTCATTTGTTCAATATCTTAGCATTCCTTGCAGGGACCTTTCTCTTATGGCAATGTCTTGTGAAAAAAGCAACCTACATCTCACAGATGTTATATCTGATTTTAATCATTAGGCAAAATTAATTCATTGCAGGATAAAGGACTCTCCCCTGAAATTACCTTCAGTGTCAGATTAATCTATCAATGCAGATATGAGAGATAGAAGCTTTCCAACCTCACAGTCTAAGTCTCCTACTCTTGGACAGAGCAATTGGCCCACCAAGTCAGCTTCTGTGCCTAATGGAAGAAATCACGAGTATAATCCATTTTTCTCCTCTCCTCTCCAGTTCTCTCTTCTCCTCTCCTCGCCCAATACTTTAATCACTATACTACACTGACTCTACATATTTATATTTAACTATAGCTCAATATCTATGCTTATAGCAATAGCACCTAGATTTATATACTGCTTTATAGTGCTTTCCAGCCCTCTCTCAGTGGTTTCCAGAATCAGCCTATTAGCCCCAACAAGCCCCAAAATAATTTTACCCACCTCAGAAGAATGGAAGGCTGAGTCAACCTTGAGCCTGGTGGGATTTGAACCAGCAGACAGCAGAAATACTGCTGTATTGCAGTACTGCACTCTAACCACTGTATAGTACTAATATATACAGGATACTTACTATATAGTATAGTAAGATACTCATATGTTCAAATATCTTGCTCTTGAGTATGTTGAATTGGACATTTTTAATGTTATTATTGGGGGGAGGGTTAATCATTGTATCTTCTCTGAATTATAAACCACCCAATGATTGACTGAGATGGGAGGCCTTAGATTTGAAGAAATAAATACTGGTAAAATGCATAACTGCAATATTATAAAAGAGAAGGCATTAAAGATGGATTTACAACATCCAGACAGACAGTTAATGTCAAAGGTTCAGAGGATGTAAAAAGAAATAGATATAGAAACACAAGATTTTTGAGTGTTTGAGTGCCTGGCCAGTCATTTAATTTCTGTGATTTTCGCTTTTCAGAACATCCTTCCACTTTTACAAGCTGAGCATGTCATGTGGGCAGAAGCCTTTGAAATTGAGATTCTCATTTTGTCAGGATATTTATGGCATGCCCCCAAGCCTTAATCAGAAAAGTATTCTGTGAACTCCCACATATGCCCAATCCAGTGGTTGAAACCTAGCACACTGCCCTCATCTCTCCCACTGTGCATATAATTCAGTGGATATTGAGACTAGCAACAGATGGCACATAGCTGAAGGTGGTGGCACAGCCAGCCAAGCTCAAAACAGACACTGAAACAGACTAATATGATTAAAAGTCTGTAAGAAAAAAAAGAGGAAAAATATTTAGAGTAAATAAATTGAAATCATGCAACAGCAAGCTGTCTCAGTTTTTATAATATCTACAGACCACTGCTATCATAGCACGTGAAGTGTTAGTGTCAATAGGACTGTAATTTGCATCAGAAAAACCAATTAGTTCAGCAAGGTAACGGTCTCCACCTACATCCTTATCATGAACTCTTAGAATTAGTTTCTCTTCACTTATGTCTTTGCATATACAAAAATTCACACACAAATTTACAAAAACTACCCTCTCCAACCTGGTGCACTCTACATATTGAACTGTACTCCCTGTAATTTCCAATTAGTATTATCCAGCTATTATCTATCCAATTACCCTAAGAAACTCTTTTAATTCCAAATCAGTGTATCCATGAATCAAATTATGGAATTTGTGGTCCAACAGACACCGAGAGCAGCAAGTTGGCAAACACTGATATAGAAGATGGCAACCAAGGGGACTCCAAGATTGTAAAACAGCCTGAACTCACACATTGCATTAATCCTAGAAAATGTGTGATTTACTCAGAATACCATAGAGAAAAGAAACCATGGCACAGAATAGTCTGAAAATCTGACTTGTAATAAGCAGCAAGACTGAATCCATGCTGAGAACAACCTCAACTCTGTTAATTGGCAATAACATGTAACTTTTATCTATGCCAGACAAAAATGGATGTGTGTGGAAAAAAATCTGGAGGGCCTCAATCTGAGAAACATTGCTATAGATTATCAACACACATCAAAGATACATGACATCATTCAATGTGAAAATGGTAGTCTGGCTATATGGTAGGTAAGTACAGATAAAGCAGACAAGCCTTACTATTTTCTGTGTTGTATATATCTTTCCACAGACTTTGTACAATGCACGGATAATATTTCAAAATAAAGGCAAGCTTTGTGAAGCAGTTTCAGAAATAGTTTTTTAAACGTTGCAGCCTAAGTAGCTTATGGAAGAATGCAAATACCCAACACTGAATATTTATCCAATGTTGTTTCTGGCAGTGGGCCTCTTCCATGTCTTTCTAAAACTGCCTTTGACCTGCTGTGTGAAAAGGCTGTTCTTTCCATGTCTTTCTAAAGAATGCCTTTGACCTGCTGTGTAGAAAGGCTGTTCCTTCGTGATAATATAAGGGCAGTTGGAGGTGAACTGATGTCCATGAATACCAATCTTAGACTTTCCCCTTGTCCAAACAGCAAGCTGTACATGCCAGAGGATGGAAAAATACTATACAAAACCATTTAATATCACAGAACATGCTATAATGGATTCTTATGGTCTCTCTTCCCTTCTCTTATTTTTCTTTGGGTAACAGCATAACAAAGTAATGTGTTTTGAAGGCACGGCAGCTCCATCTGAGTAGCAGCAATTTGGGAAGCAAAAGAAAATGGAACAACCTTCAAGGACAAAATCATGGATGCAGAGGGCAAGCATTCTGACACCAGCATTTTCCTATTATGAAATGCCAAATCTCTTCCCACTGGCAATTGCTGTTTCATCCACAAAAAAAAAACATATTGTAGACTATGCTGTGTATGTGCCCCATTAGGCCCTGATGCTTTCAGTCTTCAGGAGCAATTCTGTATATGCTTCTTGAAACGTAACAAAGTCAGATGCTGTCTTTTATAGATGAAACATTTACCTATTACAGTTTTTCTGTACATGTATCTTTCTGGCATGTATCTTATAGGAGCTATCTGGGAATGATGAAAACCACTACATGAAAATAAGTATGGTTACCATTGCAGAACAGATAGATTTTATGAATCAGCCAGCAGTATGGATATAAATCCAGAGAAAATGTTTCTGTTGTTAGTAACTGTTTCAATGAGTATGTCATTAATGCTAGTTATCGTGTTTGTCTACAAATAAAACTTGAATGCAGAAATAGGCAACATTGTACACTGGGCTTTATTCCTTAATAAGTATCTATAGATAAATAAATGACGTGAAATTAATGAGCAGGAAGTAGAGACAAGAATTTGTCTGAAGTTAGTGTGTTTTTAACACTAAAAGACCATAGGGAGCCTCTGTCCCTCCAGGTGTTACTCAGCTATAACTTTCATAATATCTAATGGCAAAACATGTGGGAAAAAAACTGTAATTCAGCAACATGGTTAGAAACCCGGCTTCGCCACCCTTAATCTAAAGTTATTTGTGAGTAGTAGTGAGATGGCCGTGTTTGCTGATCAGACCAAATTATGTGAAGTAATAAAAATAAACAGATTGCAAAGTGCTCCAGAAGGGCTTTCTCCAAGCTGGATAAATAGCAACAGCATGAAAATGTTTTAATATAAACACAAAATGGTGCTCATGGAAAAAATAACTATATCCATCCAATGACAGTGTATGAGTTACAGATCTTGGGGCAATGATAGGTAAATTTAATGAAACTGTCAACCTGGGGTAGTCAACTGTGAAAAACACAAAACAGATGATAAATATAAAAAACAAACAAATTGTCAGCATTATACTGTTTCAGTTATCAATTTCTATAAGAAAGCTGTGGACATGCTAGAAATACTCTGTGGAACAATTTCTGTATCTCAAAAAGTATATTGTAGAATTGGAAAAAGTAAAGAACTGATAGGGAGTTGGATCAACTCTCCTCCAAGATAAGGGTACAATAACTGAGGCTTTTTAAGTTTAGGGAAAAAAGATTAGTCAGCAGAAGTACATCCTCATAAAATTATGAACTGCATGGAGAAAACAGATAAGGAATTTTTTTTCTTGTTCTTTCATATATTAGAGAGCCTGAAGGTTTACAATAAAGCTGAATATTGGGAAATTCAAGACAGGCAAAAGAACATATATCTTGCACAATTAAACTATGGAATTTGCTACTACCTGTGGTGGTAAGAGGACCTAATTAAAAGCAGATCAAACCAACTAATGCATGGTTAAGTCTTCAGTGATAGCTTAAACATCTCTTAGAGACAACCAAGTATTTCATTGTCAATTGTTGGGTGAACAGAGCAGGGTGTTGAACTGGATATGTCATTGGCAAAAACAGTATGGATGATGAGAAACAATAGAGGTTTATGGTCTTGGATTGGATTGGACTGCCATTTGTCAGAAATGGTGTAGGGTCTCCTGCTTGGACAGGGGGGGTGGACTAGATGACCTATAAGGTCCCTCCCAACTCTATTAATCTATCTAAGAAACAGGAAAGGAGAAACCAGGGAAACTTAAAATGTCAACATTTGGAAAGCCAAAATATGCAAGTGACAAGAAGTAATAAAGAAGAAGTCTTCCCCAAATCATTTCAAGCAGCTAAAATGAGAATACCATGCAGGGAGTGAAATGCCTACTACTTCCAAATATTTTTACAACTTCTACAGAATTTGAGAGTTCTCAGTAGGCTTCTTCTGTTATGCAAAGCTTGTAAAAGCTCAAAGTGCTGTGCATTTCCCAATCATTTCTGAGAAAAGAAATTGTTTCTCTAACTGTTCTGTGAGAACATTTTCAATTTTTATAACTTAAAAAAGGTACAAGAAAAACAACCACATTTGCAATATTATCTGCAAGGTTATTTCTGAAGGGTTTTAAAAAAATATACAGCTGATCTTGTTTTCTTACTATGGGAATAAAAAAAGATAGTCCTCTCAAATCTACGCATACCTATTCAAAAGTGCATTTCACTGGCCTCAATACAATTTACCATTGGACTTTTGACTCCTAGTGGTTTTCAGTCAACCATCATGGGCAGTTGTTATTTCTGATTGCTTTAGTGTTATTGCAGATTGAATTGTGGTTTACTATTCAGAATCTATATAATGAGGGTAAACTGTCAATCAATGAAGAAGCAAAAGAGCCAAGGTTACACTAGGGTTTAATAATCCTGAATGATTAATCATGTAGATGTGACCAATCAGAAGTAACATTTCCAATGCAGAAAAAAATCTGTTTTTCTCCTGGTCCACCAATTTTGGCAATATATGAAAAATAGTTCAGTTTCAATTAAAGCAATTCAGCAAAACTTCCAACTAGAAAGTTGAAAGTTTAAAAAAAGAACTCTACAAAGAAAAAAATAAAAGTAGAAGAAAAGTAATCTATCCTACAAATTCTAGATATTATTTTCATCAACAAGCCCCAAAAACTGAGTGGGATGGGGATTACCTTTACAGGGACTTTACGGTCTAGGAACTAAGAGAGTTTAAATTGTAGAATAGGTTGGTGATGCCACAGTTAGGTTCAAAATCCTTCTGATAACATACTTCTCAATCTTTGTATTTAGTAGATTGTACAAATCTTGTCAAATTTGCATTAGACAATTTCTAACAGGGTATAGTACTGAGCATAATAACCAATATTCTGGATTGTTGCTCTACAACATCTCTGTATTACAGAGAAAGTGCTTATACAAATAAATTAGGATTAATAAATTGAGAGACTGGGCACTTGCATGTATGCTTTGCTCTCTCAAGAATAATCAAACTAAAAGGTCAGAAGTCAAATTTGTTGCAATACTACTAGCTTCAATGTGTTTAGATATTTTAGTCAGTTTAATTTAAAAGGAAGACATCATTCATTTGAATTTGCTAATTCTTGGAGTAGTCAGTGCATCTGAATAATCCAGACCATAGGTCCTTCTTCCCCATTAAACTGTACTTCATGAATCACTTTTAATACCGGGAATCAATAAAAATGGACATTTAAGTGTCCAGATTATTTCCAAAAGACTACAGGAAAGCCAAAATTGAGTGCTTCTCAAATTCTAGAAGAAACACTGTGCAACATCTATTTCCCAAACTCACCTGCTTATCTTAAATGTCATTATCTGGTGCCTATATTTCATAGTGTCTTTGCAATCATAGCACTGTCTCTATTACATTAATAAGATGTCAACTTCTTTGTAGCATCAAGGATATTCAAGCAGGCAGGGACAGGAGGGACATCTGATTTCACTATTAGAATCCCTGAACAACCACCACATGGCATTGATTTGGAAAATGGAGTGAAATTTAGTACAAAAAAGAATAGACACAGATCACGGTTCCAGAACTGATGCATGGTAGAAAGGCAAGAGAAAAGGGGAATAAATAAGCACATGCTTTTGAAGGAATGCTGAGCAAGGGCAAAACAGTAAGATTTTGAGAGTGCTCCAATCCAGCCAGTTTAATTCGAGGCAGAGATCAGCACAATTTTAGTGTCACCTATGACATCAACCAAATTGCAGCAACATTGCAAAGTCTTCCAGTAGTCACAGTCATGCTGATCCGAGATGCTTGTTGTTCTCAGAGGGAGGTAAATAAGCCAATTTTAAACAGGATGCACATGTTGCTGACTCAGAGCTAAGTACTGGCAGGCAAAAGAAAAAAAAATCTACAGCTGCTCTCCCCATTTCCAGTCTCCAGCATCCCCCAATGAAACCCACTTTCTTTGAGAACAGAAAGTACATAAATTTATGCGTGACATAAAAAACCTGTGTACTTTGCACTCTTATGCAGTTTTATTCCAATATCTAAATAATAACCAACCAACTATCCTAGCAATTATGTAGCAGAGGAAGAAGTAACACATCCACGTATGTGTTTATGTAGACAGCTACTTATAATGAAGCAAACAAACCCAAACATACAAAAAGTCTGCTGTTTAATTAAATAATAGTTCCGGGTGCATAAATGGAGCATTGTAAGCAGAAGGTGGCAGAATTAACCTAATACTAAAATGATAAATAAATAATTCATATATAATCCACGTTCAGCATTTTCCCTCTCTCCAAATTCTTGGCCAAAGGACTGCAAATATCAAGTTCATAACTGTCATTTCTCTTACTGGAGTGAAGAGGGAAGAGGCCCTTCTTTATTTTCCTCAGCACCTGAAGGCAGGACAGGAAGCAATGGTGGAAACTCGTCAAAGAGAGATCCAATCTGGAACTAAGGAATCCTGACTTGGGCAGTGGGTTGGACTAGAAGACCTCCAAGATCCCTTCCTGTCCTATGAAACAAAGTTCATTTGCGCATACATACAAATATGCATTTTCTTGATGCCTACCAGAAGGTTGATCTAAAAGGCCCAGGTCCCCCTTTATTTTACAACCTGTAGTCCCTATTCAGGATAGAGTTGGGACAACTGGATGGAGTTGTGCATTTACTGGCTGGATATCCTTCCTGACACCTATACAAAGTTCACAGCAGATATTCTTTCTTTGTGCCCTAGGAGAAAGAAACATCTGCTACTATGAATTCTCAACCTTCTAAGTAGAGGCAAGCGTCTTCACTACTAGACCACCACGCCACTCTTACCTAAAAGCCACAGCTAATTTCAAATATCATCAAGTATCCTATGGTAAATGAACATTACCTCTGCATATGAAAGTGACCATCACTGTTACCTGAACTACTTTGGAAGAATAACAATTACAGTAAATATCTGTTCTGTACTAACAGTGGCGCCAATATTCAAATGGACGTAAGACTGTTGTTGTTCTATGTGATCTTGCAATATAAAAAACAAAGAATAAAAAAATACAAGGACTCATTAGAGTGGGAGAGAGTTATAAAGAGGTAGAAAATGGAAAACCAGTAGGAAAAATTTATCCCAAAGCCAAGGAGAGCTGTGTGTTCTCGGAAACCAATAAATGCTGCCTAGGTGGAAAGACAGGAAGGAGGGTACAAGGAACACAAACAAATTATGAAAAAGAGCTTTTCACACTGTATTTATTTAGATAATTATTTTAGGGATAAATGAGCAGCTGTCTAATATGTCCACCTTTAAAAAGAAATTTTTAAAACCACTTTTCTTAGACATGCACTTATTTTTCAGTGCTGAGAAATTACAATTTGTATAAACTGGCGTAAGCCTGCAGTATTGTAAATGTCTTGAAAACAAATTTGCCTTGTGGGAGACTTCACAATTTTTAAACCTCCAAACAGTTTAACCATGTTCATAAAGCACATACAGTTTCTCCTCATTACTCAAAATAAGGCATAAATTAGCCATGAATGTCCGCCCACTCTCAGGGCCCATCATGTGCAATCCCTACACTCACCTCTAGCCAGCTGCTCAATCCAAAGCCACCATCTTCTAAACATCAGAAATATCCATTAGCTTGTCTACTTGCAAAATTCTAAATGCCAAACTCTAGACCTGCTGCTGCCTAGAATGGGAGTAATTGTTCTGTCTCTGTTTATGTCTGAGTCTACTGTCTAGCTGACAAGCTATTATCTGTTACAGATTTATTAGGCAACTACAAGAATGTAAAAAAGAAAGGCAATGACCTGAAATGTTTTGGTGGCTGCATCAGACTATCCTGTTATCTTAATGCTGTTTCGTACCAACTATAGGTAGTCCCCAACTTAGATTCATTTAGCGACTGTTCAAAGTTAGAACAGCACTGAAATAAATTATTTATGACATGTTCGCAAATTTAGAACTGCTGTAGCATCTCCACGATAATGAATCAAAATTCGAGCACTCAGCAACAGGAATGCATTTACAATAGTTACAACATCCTGAGGTCATGTGATTGCCATTTGCAACCTTCCTAGCCTGTTTCCCAAGAAGCTAAGCCCACTGGGGGAAGCCCACTGCATGAGTCACTTAACAGGGGCAAAATAGTTCATAAAATGAGACATGACTCATTTAACAACTGCCTTGTTTAACAGTGGAGATTCTGGTCCCAATTGGGGTCATAAGTTGAGGATTACCAATATATTATAAACCTTTGTCTCTTCAGTTTCTGTTTTGCCACTGTCCTAAACTATATCAGAATTTGCACTTCCCTTCTGTTACCTAACAGTAGATTTTTGTTTACCTTTGACAATACTTTTACCCTTAATATTTATCCTTACCAGATTTTCTATTAGTCTTAATATTGACCAGGAACCTGGCTGAGGCTCTAGGGAACAATTTTTTTTGCCAATTCTGAAACTTTCACTGAGAGCAATTCCACTTCTAAGTACAATTGATCATGCCCACTAAATCCCCAATGTCCTTATGCATTTTCCTCTGTATTAAAACAATCTTCCTCCCCTGACCTCCTGTAGCTATTGAGCAGCACAGCCATGATAGCTTTAAATTATATATACGTTCGATTTGTATCTCCATAATTTTAGCTTGTCTACCACATCATACAGTATTTCTAAGAAAGGTTGTAAGAGCAGAAGCTAAGAGGGTGCTGACCTCGGACTTGATTTTTGTAGAATGTAGAACCCACAATCTGGGGCAACTTTTATAAGAGGGTAGGGTAAAGACTGATACCTCTGCAGTGATCAAATCATCACCACAGCCAGTCTATAAGGACATTTGTTTTTATTGTTCATTGTTTGGCCTATCTAGAGCCTTAATGAGAAACATGATCCAATCCAGATGCCTCCTATCTTAAGGTCTCCAACTAAAAGACATTCTTTCCATTGTCTCCTTTGTCCTACCTCCCTCTTTCAAAAATATGGGTTTCCCAGGGCTTGATACAACCCAACTCAAATCCTGCTTTTTCCCCCCTAACCAGACTGCATTTCTCAGAAAATACTGCTGCTGCTTGGTATCTCCATCACTGCCTTGAGACCAAGAAAACAGAGGACTATTTTGGAATCTGAAGTTATTGAGAAAGCAAGAGCAATTTTTGAACCAACAATCAGAAAACCAGAAGCCCGCTCTCCTGTGAGAATTTTTAAACATCTGTGACCAACCAGGAAGATGTCATGTTCTAATTCCTTCAAAAAGAGATAGATAAACTTAGTGGTTTGGAATCTGTTCTTTTTATCAGTTGCACCATCTGTGATTTGGAGAATCTTTTTCTGCATAGAAAAATGTTCAAATTCTGTGTAATGATTTTTTTAGGGTTACCTTTTTATTAAACCCTGGTCTCCTTTTAGTATTATTCTCTCTCTACTAATGTTTTCTAGAATAGTCTGTTGGTCTAATGCTGTGGGGTTAGTGGCTAATTTAGCCTTTTTTTTCTGTAAATGTTTATAGCAATATGAATTTGCATATGTAAGGACCGACATTAACATTGTTTTCCAAAGAAAAGACAGTTAAAAAGAAAGTTAAATTTTCTTCAGTGAGGATTTTCTAGAAACTTATAGAATTTTAGCATGTTGGAACAGATTTAATCTGCCTTTAAATGCTCAATATTTATTTATTCATGATTGCGGGGTTTTTGTATTTTGACTGTTAAGATGCACTGATAACTTTCATACTTAAGGAGAACAACATGAAGAAAATCAAACTAATACAATCCTTGATTGTTTAAACACAGGCATAGAATCAAAATCATGTAAGTATTAGTACCGTTTTATAAAGCCTTAGTAAGACTTTAGTCCTTTTATTAAATTAAATTATTATTAAATTATTACCTTTCAAATAAGAACTGGCAAAGCAATCTATAATGGAATAATATGTGAAAATATGGTATTAAAGAACATAGTAGAGACAATCAAAATTTCAGTAAAGAGTTTTCTTTTGTCAAAAAAAAATTAGCAGTAAAATAAATTAGAGGTGAACAACTTTCTTTTGGTTAAAAAAAACCCCTTCATAAACCATGGATCAGCAACATGGCATCTGTAAATTAAGGGGAATGTGTTGTCTCCCATGTGCGAAGATCACAGACATGATTGAGAGGCGTACCCAACTAATCAAGCACAGTCATTATTATTTCTTTTTCCTCTTTCACATTGGCATGAGTGGCACAACAAAAAAGGGGCTGGAAAAAAAATATCAAGAGACTATAAGCAGTTAGGTAGAAGGCAAAAGACTTAGGAATATAGGTGGCATTTCCTCAATCTTTCCAAAAGATAAGGGAACATGGATTTCAGAGATAAATAGTGACTCAATAAAAGTTTGGATTTCTGGACCATGGTCTGTACTATCTACATATTGGGCTTCTGGCAAGAGAGGGGTTCCATTCTCAGTCAATAACTGGGAAGAATGCATTTGGAAGAAATCTTGCTTGAGTCATTCAAAAGACTTTAAACTAAATCTGGAAGGCAAGGAGGCCAATTTCAAGGCCAAAACCAAGGCATAAGGCGGAAAACAATGAAAGGAAATGGGGAAAAGGAAGAGGCACTTGGCTATAAAACAGGAGTTGCAGCAAGCAACATAAGGCCAGTCATAAAGAATTCAGTTGCTTGTATGCTAATGCTCAAAGTATAGGGAACAAACAGAGAAAACTTGAAGTCCTAGTACATGAGGGCAGGTATGATATTATCAATATTACTGAAACTTAGCAGGATGCAACCCATGATTGGATTATACTATTAGAGTAATATAGTATGTTCAAAAGAAACAGATCCAACAAAAGATAGGTGTTAAGACAGTTGATTTGCAAGATTAATAGGGTCACCCAGTAAAAAAAAGAGAAATCTGCCTGTTTCACTGCATTGCTCTGCCACACTGCATACATTAGGAATTGTAGGCGATCTGTGGAATGTTAGATGATGATTTCTTGCTTCACAGGATGGCAGGACAAAGTCAACACAAGCCATGCATATAAATATCCCCCAAAACAGAAGTCAAGTCAAGTCAAGTAGGCTTTATTGTCATTTCAACAATATACAGTAGAGTACACACAGTGAAACAAAACAACGTTTTCCCAGGACCAAGGTGCTACATCAGACAATATAGATTAAAAAAAAGCAGGACACAAAACTACACATAGTTCTAAAATTAAAAACTTAGAAAAAAACTAAATACACAAGTATTTATGGTTCCAGTTTCTTTCTGTTGAGGAGTCTGATGGCTTGTGGAAAGAAACTGTTACACAGTCTGGATGTGCGGGCCGGAATGCTTCTGTACCTCTTTCCAGATGGCAGGGAAAGTATAGTGATAGTATAGTGGGTCATAAGAGATCTTGGTCCAAGGCATCCCACCCATTCACTTTGGTTCACTGTTTTTCAAACTACTACTGTATATGGGTTCTTGATATAGATTCTGGTTGTTTTTGAAAAAAAGTTTATTACATTTGTTTTTCTAAAAAATGCTAAATTCATGTTTAAAACATGTCCAACAGACACAGAGTGGAATAGTTGCTTGGTACAACTGAGATACTTCCCATTTCACCTCCCATTTGCCACACATACAACCCCTCCACACAAACAACCCCTCCACTATTTTTCAAGTTTGTTTTGAACTCTGGTTTACTGTTCTTCTTTGGAAGATTTGTAGACCTGTGCCTGATCTGAAAGATGAGACAGGATGCTTAGTCAGCAGGAAATGCTTCCTAGGCAGCCACTGAAATCAACTGATTGAATTCATTTCTGCCATCACCAAAAACAGAATGGTCTTAGAAAATAGTCCCCAAGTTTTAGATGAGAAGGTGCATGGCCTGAAGCATTCTGAATATATCTGGGCTTGAAATTGTCAGCAATTACATCACTGAAGAAGTTTCCTTAGATTATATCTACCACAAAATCTATGTCAGGAGAAGAGGGAAAACTCTATTTAGAATTGGTATAGATTTTAGATTGCATCAGCTGTGACTAAAGGCAAGATAGATAACATCATGAGGACCTGACATATAAAAATAAGCACTGGAATAGTACCTATTGTTTGTGTCTGTGCTGTTATTAAAGAGAAATGAGGTTGAGTTCAGATACAAAGGAGCAGAAAATACACATACACCCGCACACACCCAATCTCTTATTAAGGAACCAAACAATGACATCAGTATTCTTGTACCAGAATGCTTGAGGAGATCATACAAATCCAGGAATAGTTACTAATTCTGACATAAATAGAATGTTACTCTTCCTCCTCACTAAAAGAAGGCCTCACCTACTACATTACAGGAAGTGAATAGACAGAGAGTCTTTAAAGTTATCCTTAATGCATATGTGGGAGAAGTTCAGGCTGGCATTGTTTGATCGTTTCTGAATCCCAAATGAAATGATGTGGTGTTTCCAAAAAGTGACATTTCAGTTTGAAGAGAATATTCTATACCAAGAAGTTTACTAAGATCTAATTCCCAAACTCCAGATGATCCAACCTGCTGGCTTCATGTTTACTATGGGCACATAATATGTGGTACTTCAGATTTGGCTGAATCACAGATTTCATTGATCTTCTAGCCAGGATAAAGACACGTGGGAAATGGTTGGAGAAGCCTATGTGTAGATGCTAAAAGCATGGGGTTGCAATAAATGGCGCAGATTTGAACATAGTTCTCTAACGATCCTTTGGGGAATAAACCTTCCAAATAGCATCAAGAATCCATTCAGCCCATCCTGACCATATTACCTATTATATTAAAAGTGATTAAGAGATAACAGCTGATTGAAGACCAATTAATTTTTTTGAAGATGATTTCTTCTTATATTTTCTTTCCTCTTCAATAATTAAAAAAGAAGAGGGATATTGCATCAAAGAGGTTTATCACATGTACTGTTAAACGCAAGTCCTAGTCCTCATTTCAGCACTTTGTGTTTTTTGTTGGTCAAAGACAAATTGAATCCACATTGTATGCATCTGTTCCTGCACTGTTTAGACAGATGTTTGGGTTTTAACAGTGCAGACATAGGTTTAATGTGCTGGAAACTGTACCAGTCTGAGAGGGTGCTAATTTCCCAAGGCAATTTACCATGCTTCATAAATTATGGATGGAAAGCTCATAAATGGCACATTTATTAATATTATTATTACATCTAAAATTATGTCAGGCACAACAACACTGTCACCGGTGAGCAGTGCTGGTCATTTCCTCATTATTTCCAGTAGATCTTCCTTTCTCTACTCTCTGTGGTTCAAATGATGAGGCATCAATTTCATTTTTCTTTACAGTCATCTGAGTACTAGATGAGCCTAATAGTGTATCCAACTGAAATGGCATTGGAAACAAAAAAAAAAACCCTGTTACTTAACAGGAAGCATCACCTTGGAAGGTTGGATGAGTAGTTTTTGAGTGCTATGTAAAAGGGATTTAGGAATACTTAGATCATCCTTTTAAAACAAAGGTAGTGCAAATATTTCTAAGCATGTGGGAGATGCAAAAGGCATTTTTTCCCAGCATACAAAGATACAACTGTTGCAAGTGATGAAAACTGATTGGTTCAACCAAAATAAATAAGGCGACTTTTCCCCCTAAAGATGTGTTTATGGTTTCCACTTCCATTAAGGCCACCAGTAATAACCTAAGTGTTGATTCCATTTCAAACCTTGCCAAGAAATGGTCCCAAATTATTCAATGAGTCCAAAGTCAACATCCAACATCAATACTGAATTCCATGAATCTGGCAGATTTGCAAAGTAATTGTCTGTCAAAATGTGGTGATAAATGAGTTTTTGGAGATTATTTTGCATTAACTACTATTTACTTAATTACTTTGCTTGGTCTGGGATATTTATGACTAGTAATTTAGTATAAAACTTTATAAAATAACCAAGTCACGTTACTGTAATGCATGCTGCCAAGTAAAGTATTAGAACACAGCTAAAATTATGAAGAAAATGAATTTTATACATTGGCCATATAGTGGAAAAGCAATATGTGAATTTAAAAATGCAACTTCATTTCATTTCAGCTATAGATCATACCAATAGTAAAGATCTCCAGAGTTTAATAAAGTTGCAACTAATCTCAGTAACACCTGCTAACCAATATGAAGCTTTCAGGCTGGACTAGTACAAAAGAGAAGCTACTGATCTTAAATTTCCAGAGCTGGAATAACATGGAATTACAATATTTAAATGGACTGCAAATGAAATGACTGAGGCATCATGTTGTTTCAAGAAGAATAGTAGACTCAAAAGTCTGTAGTGCTACAATTGTCACAGAAACTTCCAAAGCTGCTGCTCCATACTCTTAGAATACTAGTCTAAATTGATGTTAATTCGAATGTTAATTCAAAATGTGTATTCTCAGTCTTTCTCATCCTAGTATCTGCCAGAAAATTTGAAACAAATTTACAAGATACTGAGAACGTTTTTTATTGCATGGGTGAACCTCCAGTTTTCTCTAAATTATGATTTCCCTATAAAAATATAAACCTTTAGATGATTCATCCCAAAGATCTTTCCAGGTACAACTAGAAAGTTTTTATTTTGCCCTGTTGATACTTTTTGGCAGAAACATTTCTCATGTTTAGCTTATTTTAATGCACATACTATGAAAGCAGTTATTTAATGTAGTATCAGTACAGCTGTCACAGCTTCATCCTCTGAAATACAATGAGCACTGCCTTATTAAAAAAAGAAAAGCAAAAAGCAGAGTGGAAACCTAATAGAATATGAAAATCCTGCATACTCCTTCAATAGGTACATATCCCAATGAGATTTTCATTACTGCCTAAAATATACTTTATATGAAAGCTAATTCTTGTTTCTACAAGAAAATGGAAAAGACACCTGACAGGTTTAGACAGAGAGAGAGAGAGAGAGAGAGTGAGTCCCATACATTTTGGTACATGTTAATGTGAACCTAGGTAATATCAATCCTGAAAGAGTTATTATCTGGGTGCTATATAGTCATTATCACCCTTACACATTTCCAGTATTCAATTCACCTAAATCTCCAGAGATGCAGAATGTAGGGCATCACCCTAGCCTAGCCTAGGCTTTTCTCAACTTGCAAAGCTCAGCACTGCCACCTGCAGAACTTAAGGGAAGGTGAATTGTGTATTGTATACCTTTTTGAGACTGTAGATTTTATACATCCCTTCCTCAAAACATTGAGCACCAGTACCTGTATAGGTCCTAAAGCCAACGTACTATATTCTTCTAGAGTGCAAAGGTCCATGAGCTCAATTATCAAGTAGGAGGTTTCAATTCCATAAAAGGTATATATTTGGCTACCTATTTCTGTTTGTTCCTAATAAGAATGAACCTCTCATGTAGGACTTGCCTCTTGTTATTTTAAGAAGATGTGAACAGCAGGTGGAGATTGCTGGTCTTACAATGCTATCCACTTAGCAGATTACCCATATTAATCAAATTCTTCTTACTCCTTCCTTAGACCTTCTGATTATTTGGACATTTGTTTAGCTAGCACAGGCAAATAAGCCTAACCACATTATGTCAGGGTTCCACACAACATCAGCAATGCAATCAGAACTCCAAAGAAACAAAGTCCAAGGAATAAGATTTTATTGAAGACATTGTAATGGTACGGTCTGGAGAAATCCTGAATCTGAAATTCCTGGGTTTTCTCCACCCAGGTAAAACTGAAAGTTCCACCCCACTAATTATCACATGTTAATTTCTCACCAACCCCTTCAAAAAGAGATTCAACATGTCCTTTAAGACATTCCCCCACAGGGGGAATGTCAATTGTCCGAAGAAACTTTCTCATGAGAACTAGACTTAAAAGAATGCAAACAAGATAACAATTACAAGTTGTCTTTACCAACTCCCCCTTCATCCTCTCAGCGCAAAAGAAAGAAGAAAAATGCGTCAAAGCTAAAAGGCCCCAAATAATATTTTAAACAATAGCCAATATTCTTCAGCAGAAAACCCCCAGTCCAAAATGTCCTTTTAAACTTGACACATTATTTTGAAGAAATGCAGTTCAACACTGGGCAGTATAAAAGACTTCATAAAAATGTACATAGTTTGTATTGATTTCTTGATAATTTTCATAGATCTATTTCTTCCATACATATCTTTGACCATGAAATCATGGTCAACATCTGCAACAAAGAGGATTTGTTTTCAGAGATGCCTAAATAACCTTACAGCTGGCATCCAATGAAGAAAGGTCACATAATGAATACAAAATTCATCTGCCTCCCAAATACACTCATTGTGAA
This sequence comes from Myanophis thanlyinensis, assembly GCA_017656035.1. Classification (NCBI taxonomy): domain Eukaryota; kingdom Metazoa; phylum Chordata; class Lepidosauria; order Squamata; family Homalopsidae; genus Myanophis; species Myanophis thanlyinensis. The sequence goes on from JAEANM010000898.1 coordinate 27,052, forward strand.
TTCCTCAGCATTTACTTACTATTTATCTGTTCTTTAAAAATACAGAAATCAATTACTTGAAAACAAAACACAGCAATAAATATAACAATAACATGCAGCGTATCCAAAGTCAGCAAACCCTATATTTTTAATGGTTTAAATAAAATAAATTAATATCTATTTTCATTTTGCAGTTTGGATTTTTGTTTCATGCATCTGACTGTTAGAAGCATATAGTTAAGATCTATAATGCTGCCTGCTAGCATGTTAACAACTCAGAAGATGGCTGTATTTCAGTGCCCTTATCTGGGTTTGAAAGCTAAGGAGGCTGAGGCCAAGTGAAATCTTGGATGGGAAACCATATCGGAACATACTGGAAGTCTATAGGATACACTGAATTTGAAAAATATCCAAGAAATCAGTAACAAACCACTTGTGTCTTATTGCCAAGAAACCTATATGGATGAGTCTTGGAATCAAGCTTGACAGGAAGACATTATTATCTTCATCACATTAAGAGGCTCTTGTATGTTAGAACTCTGCCAATTATCTATACATTGGCATGTGGTAAATTCTACTTAAGATCTGCATCTGAATAAATAAATATAACTATTAGATACAGAAAAGAGTTTGCCATTGCCTCCTTCCTAAGGCTGAAAAAAAAGTCACTAGCCCAAGGTCACCCATCTGGCTTTATGCCTAAAGTGGAACTGGAACTCACAATCTTCTGGTTTCTAGCATAATCCCTTAACCAGTACATTGAAGTGATTTTGAAATATATATATTTGTACACACACACACACGTACACCCACACAGACAAAGTTGCAAATGTCAGTAGCATTGCAATATGTACCACAGAGCATGGTGTTGTAAATTATTATTTCTGGACATCCTGCTATTTTTTGCCAAAACAAGATCTTTATGTAGGTCAACTTTCTCATTTTAGAAATAAGCATAAAATGCTTCCCAGAGTGTAGAGTTTTGTCCACTTCATTTTTTAAAGGAAAAAACAGACTATGATTCTGTAAATCTTTGGCCCCTTAGTTTTTAGACAAGTAGTAGGCTACTCTTCCTAGACTTGAACAAATCTCATAAACTGTCTGTCAAGCCTAAAAGGAAAATATATGCTGCAGTTTTATCATTTTATGCTTTTGCAAGAAATACAGTAGTTCTTTTAGTCATGACACATTATAAGAAAGGCCAAGGAGTTGGGAAGTTGGGGTTTGATAGTAACAACTCGGAGGCCATTATCTTTTACATTCTTTCTGAATATTACTCACGGGAACCTAGGCCAGTTTATTAGCACCTGGTGTGGGCGGTTTGCGAGATGAACTTGGATGTTACCTTGACTGGATTGGTGAGCAGCTGACATGTGATAATTAATGGGAAGGAACTTTCAGTTTACTTGGGTGGAGAAAGCCCGGGAATTTCAGATTTAGGATTTCTCCAAACATACCAATACAATGTCTTCAATAAAATCTCACTCTGAGGACTTTTGTTTCTTTGGAGTTTTGATTAAATTGTGGATGCTGTGTGGAACCCTGACACTGTCACATCTTGGCTACTGAAATTTGAAAATAAAGCGGCTATTTCAGTTCTATGTTTGAAGTCTTATAAAGAAAACTTAAAAAGAAAGTGGAAAAAAAGAAGAAAAATCAACTTTGCCATCTGGTAACATGAATGACAGAAATTCTATATGTTCATAATTTGACTGAAGTATTTGCAAGTATCTCATATTTAACCCTGGATATAGAAGGGTATATATGATACATTACTCTATAATCAGTTTCAGTATGGTGCTTTCTGGATATGTTGACCACAATGTGAGTATATTCAAATAAAAAGATAATCCTACCCTACATAAAAAGCATCCTAGAGTCCATTAACTGGCTACTTAACCATTGGGAATAACCATAACCTTATAAAACATAGTAAGCAAACCCACAGATCCTGTACCAAAGGATGACAAAACATGAATTATTTTCAAAACAAATATAAGGACTGTGAATGCTACTATGCAGGGCCAATAGAAAGTAGACTAGTAGAAGGTACCCATACACACTAGCTAACTACCAAAATAATCAACACAAGGTCATTAGTCTTTCATCACATAAACTGCCTCTGACAAAACTGGAAAACAGTGAAAATCTTAAGAGTAAATCAGATTTTAAAAAAATACAAGAAAATTATTAGAAGCATGACATTCTGCCCATGCCATCAATCAACAAATAAACTATCTTAAATCCTAACTACAGATCTATCAAAAGACATAACCAAATACCAGCCTTAGTACAATGGCTCTATATATAATATTTCCCCCTATACAGACACCTGTACTTTGAAGAAGCTGATTGACACTTTGCGCTTGGTGCTTCTACCCAGAGTTCTCACTAGACATGCAAATACAGACTGAAATCTGCATACTTTTGATATATTATGTGAAGACATAACTTTCTGGAGAAGGCTGTAATGCTGGGAAAGATAGAAGAAAAAGAAGAAAAGAAAGGCCAACAGCAAGGTGGATGGATTCCATTATATTTATGTGCAGTACGCAATTGGAAGATTGCGTACCGCACATAAATAGGGTTAGTGACAGAAGGTTAGTGACAGAATTTAATAAACAAAAATAAATATGGTTTGAAGAAAATCTATCTATGTAGTTGCCTAATTTATGGCACTTAATCAATTGTCACCTTGTAATCATCCAGCCAGATAAACTAGAAGAATCTCTTGATCAACCTAATAAGCAAAGGTGAAACAATCCCAAGAAAGAAATGATACCCTTTCAACAATAGCAATAGCATTTAGACTTCTATACTGCTTCACAGTACTTTTACAGCCCTCGCTAAGAGATTTACAGAGTCAGTCATATTGCCCCTAACAGTCTGGATCCTCATTTTACTGACCTCAGAAGGATGGAAGGCTGAGTCAACCTTCAGCCTGGTGAGATTCGAACTGCCAAATTCCAGGTAGCTGACAGTCAGCAGAAGTAACCTGCAGTATTGCATTCTAAACACTGCGCCACCAAGACTCCAAGTCATCCAATCCTGCAACTATCAACACCAGTGGTGGAACTCAAATTATTTTACTACCAGTTCTGTGGGCGTGGCTTGGTAGGCATGGCTGAGGAGTCATGTGACTGGGTAGGCAATTTCTGTAAGCAAGGCAATAAAGATTAACCTAGAAACAACACCAGAATGTTTCTTTCCTGCCTTCCTTACAGGATTAACCCTGTAAAGTGGAAAAAAACAAAAGGAGATTTCTTCTAACAATCGGTTCTCCGAACTGCTTAAAAAATTTACTATTGGTTCTAACGAACCTGCTAGAACCTGCTGAATTCCACCTCTGATCAACACTATAGGAAAAGATCAACATAGGTAAGACCTACCCATCAAATTTATCAACAACAAGATATAAATCACTTCCAAATCCATATATCCCCACAGAACCACCCCGCCCAAGCACATCCAACCAAGCAAGATAGGATATATAACCATGCCAACCACTTAATTTCATTTCTTTAAAAAGTCTAAATAATAGTATAAATAATATAACAACAATAATAATAATAATACCTAGTAATAAAATGATTTCAACTCCAAAACCATACCTGAAGAACTTAAAATGCAATATTGTTTCAATGCATCTAGAGCACCTCACATTACATTTCAAATAAAATGAACAGCAGAGTAGGTAATTTCTAATAGTCAAACGTGAAAGGAGAGGCAAAGTAATTGTGTATGCACGTATATATTTATGCTTATGTTTTATCTCAATCCTGTTGGACTTTGTTCAGTAAAAATCAAATTGCTAAGTAAATATCCCAATAATACAAAATGAGGATGACAATGACAAGGATACAATAAAATAATCAATACATCCTAGAATGGATGACTAAACCAATCAATTCTGGCTGAAGGCACAATGAGGTAAATTATATGTTACCAGTTAGCAAAATATAGGGAGGGTAAAAGCTTCATCTTTGGGTGATATTGGGGATTAATATGGAGAATTGAGGTACAGGTAAATGTAAACCAAAGAAAAGATAATTAAGAGCAAATACAGTGGTACCTCTACTTACAAAGACCTCTACTTACAAAATTTTCGACTTACAATTTTTTTTTCGAGAAAAAAATAGTCTCTACTTACAAATTATGTTCCAAGATACAAAAGGCCA
>JAEANM010000899.1:0-31205 GCA_017656035.1 Myanophis thanlyinensis
CTCAATTACGCAACTGTCTATTAATCACCCCTTCCACGTTATAAAAACTTCAAAAATCAAGTAAAACAGGGTGACCTACCGATTTCAAAGTTCACCAGCCGGGGTCAACAAACCTTCTGTAAAGAATGTAATAAATCTGGCTCTTGTTAATGCATTCCAAACACTTTTAATCTTTGCTTTCTTCCTCAAAACACCCTGAGAAGTGGAAGAAACGTCTTCACACCACCGCGTCCATAACCACGCCCCCCATTTTACAACCTCTTGCTAGAACCTCACAGCAGCTTTTGTCGAACACTTTGCTAGATCCTCTATGTTCCTGTCTTTTTAACTAAAATAGCCACTTTAACAAACAAAGAGATCAGGTTGCTTTGGCACGAATTGCTTTGGATAAATTCATGCTGGGTTGTTTTTTGTTTTTGTTTTTGCCAATCAACTTATTTTTATCTGACCAAAAGCAGAACTAAGTGGATCAATTATTTCCTGCAATTTAAAAAACGAGTTTCCTGTTGCTGCAACCTGAAATGGCATTGGTGTTTTGTGTAGCAACATCAGAATGGTTACTGGTTATATACTGGGCTACTTCTGGTTAGCCCCCATATCATGATGCTTTTCACCAGAACTTCTGCCCAGCAGGTGTTTCCTCATCCTATCCTTGTGCATTTGACTTCTGATTCCTAGTTGGAAAACCACCATTTCATTCTGTTACTTTTTGAACTATATATAATCACATTCTCAAGAAAGCATTTGATAAAGCTGCCAAGGTTGAGAAACATTGCTTTAAGAAGACATGTGGACTTCAAGTCCCAGCATTCTGGAAGAAGAAGTCCATGTGTCTTAAAGTTGCCAAGGCTGAGAATCACTGTGATGATGTTTCATGATATTTGGAGGGAACAAAGTGGATGAAAGTTAGCAAAAGTTATAGTGGTCCAAGTATCTGCAACAATCCCAAAGTACAGTCTGCCATCCTTTGTACTATAAACCACCCAGAGTTTATAGCAATAATAAAGTAATAGCAATAGCACTTAGACTTATGTACCAATTCACAGAATTTTACAGCCCTCTCTGAAGCCCTCTTACTACAGAGTAAGCATATTGGCCCCCAACAATCTAGGTCCTCGGAAGGATGGAAGGCTGAGTCAACCCTGAGCCGCTGAGAACTGAACTGTCAAACTGCAGCCAGCAGTCAAGCAGAAGGAGCCTGCAGCCCTGCATTCTAACCATTGCGCCACCATGGCTCATAATCAGTGGTGGGATTCAATTGGTTTTACTCAGGGCCAAATGCTTGTCACCACTATTGGTTCGCTAGAACTGGTGCGACCAGGCAGAATCCCACCACTGCTCCTAATGGAAGAAAGGCTTTTTAAATTTCAAATGACACCAAGCTGGGGGTTTGGTTAATGCCACAGAGAAAGTGACACAATTCAACAGACTTGAAACGTGGCCCAAATCAACCAGGATGACAAGTGTCCTGCATCTGGGTAGGAACAATCAGCGGCAGGACTGAGGAGGCTTGGCTTAGTTTTAGAGCACCTAAAAGGATTTAGGGGCCCTGGTGGATCATCCAGTGCATGAGACAGGAATCAAGACTCTCTTGGATCCAATAGCTGAGATCAAAGCAGTCACTTCAAAGCCGCCTCGTGGGGTGGGGGAGGGGAGATACCTTCTTTGATTTCAAATCAAGTCTAGCATCATTGCCAGCGTAACAGGATAGCTGCTCAGGCCCCAAGGAATCATCAACAGGGCCTCAACTACTTTGATGACCTACCACAATGCCTTGGCATAGCTCTCACTATAGAGATGCACAGAACATAACATGATAAGAGTTGGAAGGGACCTTGGAGGTCCAACTTCCAGTCCAGCCCCCTGTTCAAGCAGGAGACCCTCTACCATTTCAGACAAGTGGATGTCCAGCCTCTTCTTAAAAGCCTCCAATGTTGGAGCATCCACAACTTCTGAAGGCAACTTCTGTTCCACTGATTGATTGTTCTAACCATCCAGAAATTACTCCTTAGTTCTACATTGGTTTGCTCCTTGGTTATTTCCATCCATTGTTTCTCATCTTGCTTTTCAATGCTTTGGAAAATGGTTTGACCCCCCTCGTTATTGCAGGAGCCCTCAAATATTGGAAGAGGCCATCATGTCATCCCCCTAGTCCTTTTCATTGGACTATACATACTCAGTTCCTGTAATCATTCTGCACACATGCAGATGGCTGTGTACTGGTCTTCTATTCCATATTAGTCTCTTCCTCTGTATAATCATGATAGTTCTCTACCTGACCATGAATAGGAGAGCCTTGTAACCAGCCGCTGTTTTCATGCCTTTAAGACATTCCTTCTTCACAATCTTCCAAGACAAATTTCACATTTACATTTTACCTACCAGGCATATTGAGTTGGATCTGCACATTCAGGCCCTTGTGAACTGCAGAATAATGCAATTACTGTAACTATAGGGTTTCAGCATCATTCATCGGTACATAGAATTCAAGCAAAGTTTTCAAAAGGCAATATTTTCAAGGCCTTTTCCATTCAGTCATCTCCATCTGTATATTGAAATCCCAGTTGAAGATGAGATACTTTGAGCCCTTCTAAGGACAGATGTTCCTGGGGTGAGCTGATCTGCTGAATGGGTCCTTCTGTTAGCGTGAAAGTTCAATTGTCATTTCAAATAGTTAAAGACCCTGTTTACCAGTAGCTGCATTATTCTACTAGCACTTATTCTTGTGTTTCCAATTTTGATTAAATTAAGAACAGAAGCCTTCCTGACCAAGCTGTCCATTCTTAAGCAGCTTGGCATGTAGAGAATGTTAGAATTCAAGAAGGAAGATGCCAACTCTCATTTCAAAATTTTGACCCAAATCCATCATAAAGATGGCCTCCCAATCCAGCTACTACTATCAGTAGAATTCTGAGGCCAAACACTGGAAGAGGAAGGGCTCTCAAGCACAAGCCTAGGGGTTGTGTATTGTAAACTGTTAGGCATGTATGGTGCTCTGACCCACAAATCAGAATCTGATTCTGACTCAATCTTGTCTCTCGCGCCAGTGTTTAACAGAATAACAGAGTTGGAGGTCTTCTAGTCCAACCCCCTGCCCAAGCAGGAAACCCTATACCATTTCAGACAAATGATTGTCCAATCTTTTCTTCAAAACCTAAAGGGCTGAAGCACCCACAACTTCTGGAGGCAAGTCATTCCACTGATTAATTGTTCTAGCTGTCAGGAAATTTCTCATTAGTTCTAGAATGTTTCTCTCCTTGATTAATTTCTATCTGTTGCTTCTTCTCCTGCCTTCAGGTACTGTGGAGAATAATTGACTCCTTCTCTGTGGCAACCCCTTAGATGTTGGAACTCTGCTATCATGTCACCTCTTAGTCTTTCTTTTCATTAAACTAGACATACCCAATCCCAGCAACCATTCTTTATATGCTTTAGCCTCCAGTCTTTTAAACGTATTTGTTGCTCTTCTCTGCATTGTTTCTAGAGTCTCAACATCTTTTTTATATTGTGGCAACTGGATACAGTATTCCAAGTGTGGTCTTACCAAGGCATTATAAAGTGGTGTTAACACTTCAGGTGATCTTTTCTATCCCTCTGTTAATGCAGCTTAGGGCTGTGTTGGCATTTTTGGCAGCTGATGGCTCATATTTAAATGATTGTCCACTAGGATTCCAAGATCCCTCTCACAATTACTACTATTGAGCCAGATACCACCTATTCTATACCTACAGTACACATTTGGTTTTTCTTGCCTATATGTAGAACTGTACTTTTCATTGAAGTTCAACATTGAATTTCATTTTGTTAAATAGGGCACAGTGTTCAAGTCTGTCAAATCCTTCTATATATTGAGCCTAACTTCTGGAGTTTGGGCTATTCCTGCCAGCTTGGTGTTGTCTGCAAAAATTTGATGGGTTCCCCCATCTATCCCCTCATCTAAATCATTGATGAAGATATTGAATGAGTACTGGGCATAAGACAGAGCACTGGGGTACTCCACTGCATACTTCCCTCCATGTACATTTCCATTAAGGACTACACGTTGGATACAGGTTGTCAACCTGCATCCATCTGGTAGTGATGACCCACATTTTTCTATCTTGTCATGTGGTAGGTTGTGGTCTACTGTATCAAATGCCTTACTGAACTCCAAGTAAATTATATCCATACCATTTTGCCGGTCCAATAATTTTGTCACTTTGTCAGAGAATACAATAAGATTTGTCTGGCATGACCTGTTTTTGACAAACCCTTGTTGACTGGTTATGATTTGTTTGCCTTTAGGTGCTTGCAGATTTATTGCTTGATTATCCTTTCGAGAATCTTCCCATGTATTGAAGTTAGGTTGATAGGTCTTCGTTTCCTGGATCCATTTGTTTTCCTTTTTTGAAGATGGGAATCACATCAGCTCTTTTCCAATCCTCTGGTAATTCCTCTGTGCTCCAGGATCTTTCAAAGATATGGTTCAATGGTTCTGAGATCACATCTGGCAACTCCTTCTAGGATGTAATCCATCTGGTTCTGGTGAGTTGAACTCATATTGAGTGGATAGGTGTTATCTTACCATTTTCTTATTTTGACTTGCATTTCTAATCTGCATTTTACAGCCTTTTTTGGAATAGATTGGACTGTTTCTTTAATAAAAAAATGAGTTAAGCAGTTCTGCTTCCTCCCTGCTGCTTGTCACCTTCTTGCCATTTTCTACCATTAATGGACCAATCATTTCCTTAACTTTTTTTCTTGTTTTTTTACATGTTGAAAGATGCTTTTTGGTTGTTTTTTTTATTTTAGTCACAAGCCTTAGCTCATTTTGAGCCTTTGCTGACTTCATATTTGCAGGCTCAGCCTATTTACTGATATTCTACCTTAGTTATGTGTCCCCCTTTCCACTTTTTATACTTGTCCTTTTTGTCCTGTGGCTTGTCAGTTTCAGAATTGTTAGTCTCAGGATTCATTTAGACAGGATTCATTTGAATTTGAGACTCATCAGCCACAAACATCTCCTGTTCAGCTGGAGCAGTCAAATGATGAAATCCCCACCCCACCCCCAGCTCCAGGTCTAGACACATGTGGTGGCAAGCAGGACAATGCTTCCCAATGAGGCTCCTCACTAGGCAAAGGGCAAGCCATGAGTAATTGCAGCCAGCTGGCTGCAGACAGATTTAAGTAGCTGCTTTGCTTTGAGTCTTAGTTCAGTATTCTAGCTCTGACCCTTGGAGTGGCTGACTATTTGATTGGGCATTCTGTGACTCCTGGAAAGTATTTAAAGTCCTTTCTTGGTTCTTGGACTGTATTTGCTACTTTTCAGGGCAGCTAGCACTCTCTTTGCTAAGTATATGAATTACGGTCTGTCTACTGTTATCTGCCTAAACTTCAGCACCTTAATAACTATGTCAGTGTGCATGGAACCTTGAGACTGGTTGGTGAAATGTCCTGGTGTTCAGGAGTTGGTTTCCCCATCTTTGGTTACCATTAAATTGCCAGGACAGAAGCAGTTCCATTTCAAGGAAAATAAAAGTTGTGCTAAAGGTGCTTTTCCAAGAGGCACACGTTTTTCTTGAAGGCATTTCACTTCTCATCCAAGAAGCTTGGATGACTGAGAATCTTCATAGACCACTAGTGGCAAACCTATGGCACACATGCCAGAAGTGGCACTCAGAGCCTTCTCTCTGGGCATGCGCGCTGTCACCATCGCATTTCTCCATCACATTTCTAAAAGTTCACTAAATCAATTCCAACTTCTAGCAAAAGAAAAAGATCTTGCTTCCTGGATGTCAGTTGCTTTTCCTGCAGAGCTGCCGGTGTTGTGATGGCCCGCCTCCCATCGGGCAGCTGGTCTTTGGCTCTCAGCCATGTGCTGCTCTGCCATGGGGGGGGGGGGAGAGACTCTTTTGGGGGGCACTCGCTCTCTAAAAGGTTTGCCATCACTGCCATACACATTTGAAAATCAAAGTTGTCTGCCTCACCCCCACTTCTCTCATCCTTCCTGGTGAGAGCCTGACATGGCTCTGTCAGGCCTCATCTCGATTAGACATCTCCAATTGCACCTGATTACCTGCATTTGTTCGATATATTTGCTTAATCATGGAACTGGACCCATTTCCCACAGATTTTCCTTATCAACACAGACTTCAGGAATTTGACCTCAATTTCTTCCCTTTAATAGCCGAGAAGCTCTCAGATCTCTTCGGAGCCAAGGTACAAGAAACATCCTGCTTGCTCCATGCAAGCCCATCTACAGGAAGGCTTTATTGGAGCTAAATGAAAATTCTTTTAGGCCATTGTAGAATCAGATTTCTAATGTTTGGAATTTTTTTTGCACCTGAAATGACCTGACTTTTGATGCTCTCTTCGATTAGTATATGCCTGTAGGCATGTCTTCTTTTTACACAATCAGTGCAACCCATTTCCTTCAGTGTTTGATGGAGGCCTGCCTTGTCTGCTCATTGCTTTGTCTGACAGCCTTTTCTTGGAGCCTTCCCTTCAGCCTCCCAGGGGTGTCCACATGTTTCAAAGTCTTGGCTAGCTCGCTCTCTTTCCTAAGAGCTGTGACTTTGGTACAACAAAATAATTCCACACCTGCCACAGGGATTTCCTCTTATTTTTCATAGCATAGGGAGACTTCCATTTTCTTCCCCAACTATCTCTACATCCCACGGGAATCAAGATGTTTTCTCCAGTGCCCAGGGAAGAGGGAAGAGCTGCCTCCAGGCTCCAGACTACAATCTTTTTCCAGATTGGCCAAACAGAGCTCTTGCAAAGGCATCGACATCCAACTGGTCTTAGTTTTCCTTCTAAGGAGCAAGGTCTGTCTTCTCAATTTCTAAGTAAAGTTAGCCCTTGTGGACTTTCTTTTTGGTGTCCAGTCACAGAGCTGGAAAGGACCTTGAAGATCTTCTAGTCCAACCCCCCACCTAGGTCAGGAGTCCTACTCCATCCCTGACCAATGAGTGTCCAAACTTTTCTTAAATCTCCAGCGATAGAGCACTCATAACTTTGGGGTGAAAGCTATTCCATTGACTAATTGTTCCCACTGTCTTTCTTAGATCTAGGTTGGCTTTTCCTCTGATGAGCTTCATTGCTTCTTGGTACTTGCCCTGGTACTTTGGAGAATAAATCAACCTGCTGACAGCCCTTCAAGTATTGGAGGACAGCTATCACATCACCCCCTAAGCCTTCTCTTGGTTAGGCTAAACGTACCTACTTCCCTTAACCATTCATTATACAATTTAGCCTCCAGACTCTTTGTTGCTCTTCTCTGTACTCTTTCTAGAGCCTCAGCATCTCTTCTCTTCTCTTCTCTTCTCTTCTCTTCTCTTCTCTTCTCTTCTCTTCTCTTCTCTTCTCTTCTCTTTGTATCATAGGGACCAGACCTGGATGCAGTATTCGAAGTGTGGCCTCACTAGTGCAGATAAAACGCTACTATTGCTTTGCATGATCTTGATGCCCTGTACCTATCAAATAATTTCAAATAAACTCCTCCACCTCACATGCTAGCCATTCCCCATATGGGTAAACCTCAGACACTGTGAAGAAGACCTGGTTATTTCCCTGAGACTACTGCTTCGTTGAGTGGCCCTTTGGGAATTCATACCTTGCTTGATGACCTCAGGATCTTTCTCAGTTTTACTCAGTCAGTCCTGAGGGGTTTAGAGGGAAAGGGGGTCGAGCATCTGGCTCCAGTTGGGAGCAGGTGGATAAGAAGAGGATGATGGGGAAAGCATAGTTGTTGTGGGGAATGAACCGGAATTGAATCTGCCCACTGTGACTCTCTGGGAAAGGCTGCTTAGGGTCCTCCCTTCTGAAGTGAGGGGGACTTGGACAAGACAAGTCTTAAACTCCAAGCCAGGCTTAAACCCAGAGTCTTTTTCCTTCCAGCCCTTCCCCATCTTGCTTTCTTCTGGACCTTCCCCATGTCCTCCCTGAAATAGGATGCCCAGAACTAGACAGGTGCACTTCGACCCTTGCAAAAGAGAGAAGAAGGATGGCTTCTCTTGGACTCGGCTCCTTCGTGTCACTCTTTTGGTTCTGGCCAACACGCAGGGCAGGCTTTATTCAGCAAAGCAATAAATGGAAGAAACAGCCTGCCCTCACCCCTGACTCGGGGATATTGAGTGCGTGGACGCCTGCAGTGGAGTGGCAGGAGAACACCTTTGTGTCTAGAAAAGGGCAAAAAGGAAAAAGGCCTAATGAGAATTTTGGCCATGGGTGTAGCTGGAGGCACAGAATAAATTTGTGCCATTCCAGCATGCATGTATTGACATACTTGTGTCCACCGTTGGGAAGCAAGTGTGAAAACCAGGGTTTGTGTTGTGCCTTTACAATCAACAACTCATTGTAAGCCGCCTCCTAATCCTTTCCCAGACTGTGTTTTCTCTGCTTCAAAGGGTCTGCATCTGCTTTTCTCTTTCTGACTCAGGCATAAAGGGAAGCACAGCCTGAGCTGGCAGGAGGGGTGGGGTGGGAGTGGGGGGGCTCTCCCTACGGCCTTTGCTCTCTCGGGCCACAACCAGCTGCTTTTTCCTTGGGAGGGAAATTCTTCTGATTCAGATCGCTCTGAGTTGCAGCCCAGTGATATGAAGCTCTTGTCCCCTGGAATTCAGGCTCGGCCTGCTCGGCTTTCTGGTCGACTCCCGTGCCTTGCCTTGCCTTGCCTTGCCAAGGCTCGCCTCCTCCTCCTCGCCCACCACAAGTGCGTCAAGGCCTGTGAGATAAGCCACTGTTTGCAAATAGGAAGCTCCTCTGAACACCAAACATGCCTTTGATTACCTCCTCCAGCTAATGAACCATTGTTTATGTGAGAGACGTGTTCGCTCCTTGGCATGTGGTAAGATCTGCTCTCCTCCAACATCTCAGTGGGGAAGGATGGCAGAGTGACATTTGCTTGGCAGCAGATGGATTTCAGTCGTGCTTGCCTGCTCAGAAGAAAATCCGGGAGGCTGGTTGGCAGGATCCGTCTCCGAGAGATTCTGCTCGCCTGCGGGATTATTTTCATCCCGTCAGCCTCCCTGGCATCACATTCTTGGTGGGCAAGTCCTGCAGAGACCAACTGCCAGTGGGCACAGGTGCCTGCTTGAGCTGGCAGAGCGAGGGGGAAGCCTCGTGGTGCCATCAGCGGAAGAAAGATGCCTCTGGCAGGTTGCAGGACGGCCCTTCGGTCTCTCAAGCACGGGAGCGAAGCTGTTCCAGACAAGGGAGCGGAATCCAGAGTTGGAATGAGCGTCATAAATCTTGATTATTCTCTGTCTCAGCTGAGGCGAACCAAATGGCGCAGACAGGGATGGAGTCCACATCTTGCTGAAAACAGTGAAAAATCTGATTAAATGTACAAACTTATCTAAATAGCATTCTGTCTGCATCAGCACCTGAGCTGTCGCCCTGGTGGGTGTCCACAGGCACGGCTGTTTTGCTGGAGCAGACCCTTTCCACAGGACTCCTCAACCAGGGCGGGATCTGTCTGACACCCCCCTCCGCTGCCCCTGGGGCCTCAGCTGCAGCCATAAGCATCCCCTGAATTATCTCAGGGGTCTCTCTTTGACTGCCCCTCCCCCCTCCCCTCCCCTCCCCCACCAGCAGTAAATGAGGCAGAGCCCATTATGCAGCCGGCCAATCCACAAGGGGCGAGCAGGGCCTCCAATAATGGGAAGCTGGATGCTCCCCGGTGATGCTGGGGAATTACCGCTTCTGCATGCATAATGGATGGGAACTGGGAGGCAGCCTGGGTCGGAAAGGGAGGGGGGCTCAGGGAGAAGCAGGGAGCTCTTTTGTGTGCAGGTGCATCTGGCCTTGAAACTGAAGCCAGCCGGTTGGGGGCCCTGCCAGGCTGGACATGACTGAGCTGCTCTTGTGACCTCAATGGGAAGGGGGGGGGGAGGCTTCACCCTAATGGGCAAGAAATGGGGGGAGGGAACCCCCAGCCTCCAGGAAGGAGTTTACAGCTCAGGATCGGAAGATGGCATCTGAGGGCCTGGATTCTTGGTATGCCTTCCTCTTGCTTGACCCATCAGACCAGGGGCAGGCAGGGCTTCCAGCTAACCTGGCGAGTGGAACCCCCTGCCACCCCGCTATCAGTTGGCCTGGGTGAGAAGCAGGCTTCCCTTCTTCTCCAGGTGATGGGAAGGACCAAAGGCTCCACCTCAGCTCCTCTAGAGCAGGGGTCTCCAACCTTGGTAACTTTACAATTTGTGGACTTCAACTCCCAGAATTCCTCAGCCAGCTTTGCTGTCGTAAAGTTGCCAACGTTGCCCTGCACTAGTGTGTGTGAAAGCCACATCTGAGTTTGAGCTCAGCTGCAGCTGCTCTTCTCCAGCCATGACAGTTGCCACGGACCACAGACTCCTCTTCCTTATTCTACCCCTTCAGGAAACCTTCTCAGCCAGGGGAACCTGGATTGTCTTCTCCCCACAATACAGCACGAAGTCACCCCCTCCCTCTGGCCCCACATGGCCTGGCTGTGGAAGAGCCATTGGAAAGTTGGGTTGAGAAGGCAGCATTGGGGCACTGCCTTAACCCCCTTGGGGTTACAAGTACCTGCAGAGCCCCTGATGCCCCCTCCTCCTCCCACACCTGCAGCCCACACCCTCAATGTTGCAGGAAAGCTCCAAAGTGCCTCGGGAATTAGCAGTGTCTGAGTTTGTCCTCTCGTCCGTCCCCTTTTGTCGCTGGAGGGAGCAGACAGCTTATTCGGAGTGAGGTCTCCCTCCTGCTGCCTGCTCAGGGGGCTCCTGTTGAATTTCCTAACTGACCCAAAACCATGGAGAAGTTAGGTCACATCCCCAAAGAGGCCCCATTTGTGGCTCATTTTTCACTTTGTGTGAGGGGTTGTGGCTTTTTGCCTTAGAAAAGATGTGGTTGCCCAGAGTTCTGGGCTGGCTTCATTATTGTAAAATATTCACATGCGATTTGTGCACTAAACTAGGATCGTTGAGTATTTTTACTCCTATTGTGCTGCTTCCTTTCTTAACATAGACATGATGAAATAGGTTAACTTCCCACGATTTGGAAATGATAGTTCCAAACAATATATTTGCCCTTCTTGCAGCCACATCAAGCTGCTGACTCATTCTCGGCTTGCGATCACTGCTCCTTCAAAATCTCCTTCTCGCATACTTGAAGCATCTCAGTCTCCTTCATCCGATATCCAAGAAATTTTTCTTTGTTTCTTAAGTGAAGAATTTCCTAACGGTCTGTTAAATCTCAGCCCATTTCTCTAAGCTACCAAGGATTTTATTTTTGTCTTCTATGCTTTCTCTTAATTATATCTCAGATTTGATTGACGTTCCCTCCAGTTCCTCTACTAAGTCATTAATGAAAGCATAGAAGGGTAGAAGGCCCTGGACCATCCTGGGCTTTCCTTCAGTTCAGCAGTGCAGCCACTCGGTTGTCATGCCATGCAACCACACCCCGTGAGAAGTTAATAGGTTAGGGGCCCAGGTTGTTAACACAGGATCCCCTTCCAAAGGCTACATTAATTTTATCTTGAGAACATCTCCCACATTCAGTGTGCTACGACTTTCCAGTTTTCTCCCCTCTGAATTTTAAATAAAGGAATGGGATGTGGGAATTTTCCATCTGCTATGGAGGTATTAGAAGCCGGCGGATGCCTTTGATGGCCTCACTATGGACACACGTTGTGTTGAAGCCAAAAAACAGGTTCCTGATTGTGTGTACAGGGGATACGTGGAAACCAGAACTAAAAGAGGCCCTCTAGTTCCCGTAGATTTTCTTCTCGGTATATTTTCCCGATCCATCTGGCAGTTGCTGTAGCAACTTGGACCTTCTCACCCTCCCTTCTCTATTTTGGATTCTACCAGTTTGCTGCTGATGTTAGTATCAGAAAACCTTGAAACACATGTGTTGAATGTGGGGAGGGAAGCAGCCTTAGTGTTTTTGGCACGCACCTTCATATTTTGAGGGATAACTCCAGGTTGGCACAGGAGGCAGCTGTGTTGCGAAAAGAGATCAGCCACCGGTGTTACGAGATCAATTCATATTGTGCTTCTTCTCAAAAGCTGCAGCTGTTTGGTTGACACAAGGCTTCTAGTTCTTCAATGGCCTGCCCTGCAGGAGTGGGCATGCCTTCTTCTCCCCTTGGGTCTAGCTGCACTGTGAGTGATGCAAAAATAAGAGGAGGCTGTATTGGGGAAGACTTAAGAAATTGAAAGGAAAAAAATGTAGTGTTTGTCTATGGTACAAATATACTTTCTCATGGCTGTTGGAACAGTACTCTCTTCCGTTTTACTCCCAGAATCCTGGAAACTGGGTAGTTGGAAATTGGGTGGCATATCAGTTTAATAAACTATATAATTAATTATATGACCAGTTGGGATAGATAAAGGAGAAAACAGGTCACAACATACAACACTTGGGAACTGCTGATCAGGCAGGTAGAATTGGGGCTCATCTTGTGGAGGTACAGAAGCCAGGGCTTCAGAGGGGCTTAAGGTCACCTTAGCTAGGAGATGTAGCTATTGAGTCAGGATGGAAACTTCTGCTAAATCCAGTCTAAACCAGAAACCGGGGTGTGTAAAGTAACACAAAATTGATGCCATGATTAAGTTTGCCAGTGCAAACTCAATGCAATGCAAACTCACCCAGCATCATAAGGAGGAGGATCCTTTGAGGATCCGTGAATTGGGGGACAGTGGGGTGACCACCTGATCTCCCCTTCCCCTTGAATTTCTACAGAATGATTCCAGACAAAAACAGGCACCCAGATAGACTTGCAACAGCTACAATTGGATCAGGAACTTGATTTTCATCTCATGCTGGGCTTTGGTTTACCACGTTGGGTTAAGCCAGCCATTGTGGTTTGGAGCTGTGATGGAAGCCAGCCAGTATGCGGGAGAGGCACGGACGGGTCTTTTCTAGCCTGAAACATTCACTTGCATAGCCTTTATGGTGCTCCAGAATGGCTAGGAGGAGCTACTCGTTTGTCCTGGGCTGAAGTCACCCGAGCAACACCCTCACTGTCCTTGTAAACAGCAGTTGGGTTTTGTAAAAGCATCAGCAACCCGGCCTTGTTTTTATTTTTGATTTTGTGAGGGCAGGGAAGATGGTGGTAGAATCTGCCCTTGTGCGATTTCTGTAGAGTTGCCAGGCTTGAGAAAACGGGGTATGGGGTGAGAGTGCTCTTGTGGGGAGGGTCTGCATTCAGGTTACTCCATGTGGTTTCTTCCCTTCTCTTAGTTCCCCCAAAAGAATGCCTCTGGCCATTCCAGGCTTGTTTGAGGCCTGTTGAGTGGTTGCAGCATGGAGGACCTATGGCTGTTCAGGCCCACAGAGGGATAAAGTGTGTTCTGGGGTGGGGTCATCTTTCTGAATCTCTTGAGGATACTGAGAGGTCCTGTCCAATGCCTGCCGTTTGTACATAAATTACCTATTATTTCATTCTTGCTAACATGTGAACACAAATGCAGAAGACAAAATAACAGGAAGGGACCTTGGAGGTCTTCTAGTCCAACCCCCTATTCCAGCAGGAGACCTAGTACCATTCCAGACAAATGACAATCCAATCTCTTCTTAAAAATCTCCAGTGGTGGAGCATCAACAACTTCTGGATAAAAGCTGTTCAACTGATTAATTGTTCTAACTGTCAGGAATGTCTCCTAAGTTCTAGGTTTGATTTCTCCATGATTAGTTTCCACTCATTGCTTCTTGTCTTTCCTTCAGGTACTTTGGAGAACAGCTTGACCCCCCTCCTCTTGGGGGCAGCCCCTCAAATATTGGAAGACTGCTATCATGTCACCCCTGGTCCTTCTTTTCATTACACTAGACATGCTCAAGGCAGCTTAAACCAACATAGATTTATGTTGAAAACTCACCACTGCACTAGTAAAGGGGAAGTAAAACCCCAAATCAGGAGAATCAGGCCCCAAATCCTGGATTTGGCAGTGGTGAAAGGATCGGCCTCCCCCGTGGTGAACCCAGTTGAAGTGGAGAGGCCCTAGCCAAGCTTGCCCAGGAATCAGTTTCCTTGGGACTTGCTCCCAAGTAAGAATGTATAATAAGCGGCTCACAGAGGAGCTGAGATGAAAATATCCCTGCTGGAAATGGACGAGGAGGCCAATGACTAAGGAAGTCCACCAAGAAACATAGGTAGGTAGGTAGGTAGGTAGGAAAACAAAGAGCCAACCCTTGCAGGAGAGGCCACATCCAGGAAAGACAACTGTGTCAACAGCAGATACGGATGTGGCTCCCTACTTGCTGCAAATGAATAAATCCTGAAGGATGAGCAAGAGGGACCCCACCCCTATTTTGGTCTGTCTCACATCCAAAATAAATGCTGACTGGCAGCAGAGGAGAGAACTGGTCAGTAAGGAAGTCCAAAAGGGACAAGGTGCTTTCAAGTCCCTGGGGAAATGCAATCTGGAGTCCTGAAGAAATGGGAGTAAAAACCATTTACTCCCATTCTCTCCATTGGCCGCTTCTGCTGTGACTCTAGAGAGGACAGACCACCTCCTTCCCCCACAAGTCTCTCCTTCTCCTCGCTCTTGTACACCTGGCAATGGCAGCTTTGGGGAAGGTGCTTCACAACTATCCCCCACCAGGCCTCTCTTCCTCCCTTCATTCTCTCCCTTCCCAGTAAGGGGAGGGGGAGGCTTGCAAGGGACAGGCAATTTAACCCAGCCTTACTAGAGAGAAGTGGGGGGGGGGATTGCCCACCTTCTCTGCTCCTTTGCCATGCCTTAGCTGTTCCCTCCATGCAAACTTATAGCAGGCTCAGCAATGCCCAGATGTTCTGATTCTGGGCACCTTCAGTCTCAGTGCCAGTTGTGTGGCTGGTAAAGAATTGTTTTCCACAGGCACGAGCTGCCTCGTCCAGAGCCCAGGGAGATACACCAGGCAAGCCAGGGAAAGGGAGAGCAGCTTCTCCTGGGCCAGGCCTCCCTGCCATGGCACATAGCCTTTGGCTCTAGTGGCAGATTTCCCTGCAGAGTTGCCCACCAGTGGCATCCAACAGATCTGCTGCTTTCATCCAAACACAACACAACCCCACCCCCCCTTGAGATACCTGTCCCTGAGGTGACAGGTGTTCCCTGTCATCAGTCTTTGATGCCTCCAGCGTCCTGAGTCAGGCCAGAAGGCAACCTGCATGCTGCCCCCTCCCCCTCCCCCAGAATGGCAGCTGCAGAGTTATGGCTGCTTACTGGCAGAGGACGGGAGGGTATGCTTGGGAGGGATTGAAACCATTCTCAGCATTAATGCTTTTAGTCTTGAATATGGATTCGGAGATCAGAAAGAGGCTGACCAGAAGCTTCATCTACGCAGGAGCCCCTCCTCTGTCGCCGCAGGTGCGCCTCTTTGGAACGCCTTCTGCCGCTCCTTCCTGAGCCTGTCTAAAATGAACGACTGTCTCCCCGATGCCCCCTTCTCTCACTGTCTGACGGGTGCCCCGCTCCCACTCCCTAGGCTTCAGGCTGAGAGCCAGTTCGCACCCCCCCCCCGGTTCCCTGAAGTGGTTGGGAAGTTCCTCTCCAAGCCCCCCGGCCATTAATTATTGACAAGGCATGCGAAGGTGAGATAAAGGAAGCCGTTGCTCCTGGTGCGAGATAGTAAATACATTTAATTACGGGACAAGCGCTGAGGGATCCCTGCCTATATTAAGTTTATTAGCAGAGACATTTAAAAGCCTGTCATCACAACAAAAAGGTCTCTTGTAATCCTAAATGTTCCACTTTGATAGAAGGCGGCTAAGTGAATAGATTTAATGGAGCAGATGGCGGCGGGCGCTCCGGCTGGGACGGGCGGCGTTTGCGGCCACTTAACTCCTGCCTGCCTGCCTGCCTGCCTGCCGATCTCCGGGGCGAAAGACGGGCGGCTCCCGGGGAGCCGGTTTCCGCGCCCGACGCCTCTCCCGCTCTCTCGTCCTGCAGGGAGCTGATGCCGCGCACCCTGGAAGGCCAGCTGACCATGGAGAAGACGCCCAGCTACTTCGTGACCGGCGAGGCGGCCGGGCGGATCCACGCCATGGCCAAGGACACCAAGCTGATGGTGGTGGTCCGGGACCCGGTGACGCGGGCCATCTCCGACTACACGCAGACGCTCTCCAAGAAGCCCGAGATCCCCACCTTCGAGGTGTTGGCCTTCAAGAACCGGACTCTGGGGCTGATCGACGCCTCCTGGAGCGCCCTGCGCATCGGCCTCTACGCGCTGCACCTGGAGAGCTGGCTCCAGTACTTCCCGCTGGCCCAGATGCACTTTGTCAGCGGGGAGCGGCTCATCTCGGACCCCGCCGGGGAGCTGGCCAAGGTGCAGGCCTTCCTGGGCCTGCGGCGGGTGGTGACCGAGAAGTACTTCCATTTCAACCAGACCAAGGGCTTCCCTTGCCTCAAGAAGCCCGAGGAGAGCGGCGCCCCCCGCTGCCTCGGCAAGTCCAAGGGCCGGACTCACCCCGTCATCGACCGGGACGTCGTGCAGAGGTTGCGCAAGTTTTATAAGCCCTTCAATGTCATGTTTTACCAAATGACGGGCCAGGATTTCCAGTGGGAGCAGCCGCCCCAGCCGCAGCCGCCGGGAGGGATGTGACGCGGCCGCGGCAAACCAAGCGGGCTTTTCTCCAGAGGTAAGTCCCGGCTCTGGGGCGGCAGCCTTCGTGAGCATTTACAGTGCCGACCCTTCCCCTCGGTCGAGCTGAGACTCCAGCCGCCGCGGGTCACGTGGTCGAGGAAGTCTGCCCTGGCGCTCCTTCCTTGGGGTGCAGAGGGCCAGAGCTGGGTGTTGCCATGCAGGAGCTGGCTTCACAGGCAGGGCACCAAAGGTGGTATTCACAGAAGCCCAGCAGAGCAGAAAAGGTAAGGGCAAGAATTGGTGGGATCTGGCTTCTGACCTGAGAGCACCTGAGGTTTCAGGTGAAAAACAGCAAGAGGTTTGTGTTCCCACTACAGCAAGGTGGGGCTGCAGCACACCACCTTATGGGAGTTCTAGTCCTGCCTTAGGCACAAACCAGCTGGATGACCTTGGGCCAGTTGCTTTCTCTAGCCGTAGGAAGCAGGCAATGGCAAACCACTTCTGAAAAACTTTGCCAGGAAAATTGCAGGGACTTGTCCAAGTAGCTTCTGAGAATGGGACACATTTAACAGAAGTGGGGAAAAGTTTATTACAGATTTTAGAAAGGAAGATAAAACTAATTCAAACTGATAAGAAAAGGAAAAGAAATCAAACAGAAAACTAAAAGTGTTAGAAAGGAAAAAAACTAAAAGAAAAGTAGAAAAAGAAAAAAGACTAGCATCTCCTGACTTCCAAACTTTACAGCAGTTATAAGTACGATTATAAATTTACCCTTATTCTAAGGTTACAACATAACTCTCTTCTTTCTATATTAATAATCAAATCCATAAATTGTAAGTTTCTTTGTTTTGTGCAAAAAGTCTATAAGGAGCTGCCCATCAACAGTAAACATACAGTATTTTCTCTGACAGAGAAAAGAAAGAAGCCACCTTAATTTAGCCACCTCACTGAGTTCCATCATCGTCACTAACTATTCCTCCAGTGAAGATAAGCAAGGCCAAATCTTTCCATCTTTGTGCATAAGATAAATCTCACTGCAACTATCACATGCAAAACAAAATTCCATGACTTTTTTCCAACTGTTTGCCCAACAATCCCACAAGTAAAACATCTGATCTCAATTGTTTGTTAATCTTTAAGATCCTGTATGCAAGTATTTGAATCCAGAATTTTCTAGCTTTTTACACTTCCACTAAACATGGTAAAATGTCCCTTTTTGTTCACATTTCTAATGTACAGATTTGAAGTGCCTTTGTATATTTCTAGACAATTTTTCTGAGGACAATATCAATAGTAAGTACATCATTCTATAAAAAATTTTTTAAGATCATAACAGTGTAGTTCTCTCTTCTATTGAGGAGAAAAAGTAACTATAAATCTAACAAACAAAAAATGAAGTATGTGCTAGAGATGACTTTCACATATGATTAAGTCCTGACTTCCTCTATTAAATGAGAACGATGTTGTCACACAATCCATTTTGCAAGGATTTAAAGTGTTCAGGTAGATGACTTTGTAAAAAAAGATGAAAGAAACCATCGGTTATGGTCTGAGTGGGCTGTGCCACTGGCTTCCTCCTCCCTACCCCTAGGCTCCCACTGTGGGGCAGCTTCACACCTTGGAGGGTTGAGAGAAGGTGCCTGCATCCCGTCAGACTCCGTGACTCCAGATTCCCTGTGCTCAGGACGATGGACCCAGAAGTAGAACCCCTCCCCCCTGCTTTGGTTGCTGGCCTAACCCTAACCCTGGCCTCTGTGCCCCACCAGGAATGGCGGTCTGGCCTATGGACAGGGTTATCAAGGCCACCTGGCTTCTCCTTCCAGTTGATTCAGTATCGGCCAGTGTGGTTGATCAGTGAGGTTCTGGCTCGCAGCCCCATTTGCCCCTCTCATCTGGCCCACTGGCTGTAGCCGCAGCCCACCTCTCTTTCTTGTCCCTGACAAAATGGTGTAAACAGGCACATCTCTCGTGAGAAACAGCCAGTGGGACTGTTGACCAAACAGCATGAAGCTCAGGAGGAGCAGGTATCGAGGGGGGGGGAGGGGTGGCTAACGGGAGCCCCGGGAGATGTCTTCTTCTGCCGGACGGGCAGTCGGTTGTCCCAAGCATGGGCTCCAACTCCTTGGGGGCCATTCTCTGAATGGGGTGCTGCTGCTCAGGTAACAAGGTGTGATGCTTCTTCTTCCATACAGATCCACCTGTAGTGACGAGAGCCTGACCTGACTTCCAAGGGCCAACTGCCCCCTCCCCAGCGGTGGGGATGAGTGCTCAGCGGACTGAAGAGGCAGCCAAAGCTTCAGGGGATTCCTTTGGCCCCCTGATCCCTCCCACTTTCTGAGACCAGGAAGGCACCCCGAGAGTCCTAGCTCTGTCCTGGAGACCTTTCTGCTATTTGGAGAGAAGGGGGGAGGGGCTGGCTGTCCTTGCTCCCCAGCTGGGGAAGAAGAGCCATTTCACACGTCCTGCATCCTGCGCCGTGTCTTCTTCAGATGTTTATTTTTGCTACAGTTGAGCCGCTGAGCAGACAGGAGAGCACCCTGTTCCCAGGGAGCCCATTCTGGAAAGTGGCATCCCGTGGGGGAAAGGCTGCTCTGGGGTTTAATGGTTGGTGTGGCCCTTCCCAAGAGAGGAGGGGGCAATTCCGCTGTACGAAATGCTGCCGGTTTCCTGTTTTCTGGACGACTGTTGCATTTCCTGTGCCAGCCTCGCCTTTTGCTGTGAAAGAAGACCGTCTGTCTTCTGAGGAAGCCACCAGCTCAGGAAATGTTCCTTTTTTCTTTCTTTTTTTCTGTTTTGTCTTCCCTGTTTAAATGTCAGCCTCCCTGGCACAGAGAGATTGAATTTTCTATTTGATTTCAATTAGCAAGGCATAAATTATACTTAATTTTCTGCTCCCAGAGACGGGATGAGTCATTGTCCCAGAAAGCTGGCAGTGTTATAGTTCAGCCGTTGACAATGGAAGGATTCATTGCCTGGAAGGGAAATGGCCTCTCTGCCCCCCCTCCCCTCCCCTCCCCCCTTCCCCTGAGTCTCCACCGTCTACCTGAACGATGCGGACATGCAAAGTCTCCACCTGGAGCTAAACTCACCCTACAATAAAATCTTGCAACAGCAGCTTCTTCTCTCTGCTGCCTTTATCAGCTGGGGGTGGGGTGGGGTGGGAACAGCTGTCTCTGGTAAAGGGGGGGTGTTTCACATGGGGGGAGGTGGGGTAGGAAAGCTGAGAAAATATTACTCCCTACTTTGGAAAAGTAAATTAAATGCAGGGAGATGGTGAAAAAGCAGGAAATCCTCTTGATGCTCATTTTAATTTTCATCATTTATCAGAACAAAAAGAGGCCTTAACACTGAACAGACCCAGCAGATTCTCACTAACCCAGCTGTGTGGGGGGAGGAGTGCAGTGCAGCCTCCAGTTGTTGCTGAACCGCAGTGGCAACCAGCATAGGCCACCCAGGAGGATGCTGGAAGTTTTAGTTTAGCAACATCCTTAATCCTGGCATGCCTTCTTTTGTTACACCCCGCACCCCCCATCTTTCCTTTGGGAATAAGCAGCATTGTTCCAAATGCAGAGACAGGAAAAGCCAAGATATTTTCATGAGAAAAAAACCTGGCTGAAGCTCCTTTGCAGGCCTCTCCCTGCCGTCCTGCCCGTGGCTGGCCATTCTCCCTTGACCACTTTCTTGACCTTCGCCTGCCTCTTCACTCATTCACCCTAGATTTGGTTTGGGATGTCCTCCTCATCCAGTCCTCCTTATCTCACCAAATCACCTCAATTATTTATGTTTTTCCAGACATGTCTGACCCTTTGTTCTCTATAAGGAGTGGGCAAACTCATATCCTCATAACAGATCATCACCCAGCCATTCTATTGCTTTCAAAGCTTGTACGTCTTAAAATGCCTCCCTCCATCCTTCCATTGTTAGGTCTCACATTCATCTAATTGCTCTGTTTTTTCTTCCTTTTTATATGTAACTTGCAATCATCAGTTCGATTTTCCTTGTCAAACCCAATTTCCTGTCTTTTATAAATGCATAATTCCTCTGTCACCATTCTATTTCATCTTTCTTTCCACGTGCTCGGGACAGAGTCATTATTTCACATTCCTGGTCTATCATCAGAGCAGTCCTGGAAACCGAATTGAGAGACGACAATTTGGACCGAGATACCCCCTGAAGCTGCTTGGCAACAGCGTCCCTGGGACAGAAGGGAAGCTCCGTTCAGACAATAGGACAAGCCTCGGTTAGCAGCAGTCCCATTTAGGCACCCGTGTCCTTGCTCAGCTTCCCTAACTCCTCCTGTGGCAGTTTCCTGGTGCTGAGCCTCTCGAGGGGAGTTGTGGGCCAGCTTCAGAATCTGATTGCCCGTGTTTGGAGTAACGTCTGAAGGAGCCTTGGGGGGTCCAGGAGAAAGAACTGCCGGTTGCTCAGAAAGTAGTCAGGGCAGATCAAAGGCTCCCTGTGAAGCCGACAATCTTCTTCCCTTTGCTGCATAATGCAAGCAGAAGCTCTTCCATCTCTCTCCATCTCTGGTGTGTTTTCACGCTGTCGTGTATAATCCCTATCTAGCAGGTTGGGGGAAATTATTTTACCATCTCATACAATTGTGCCACTGGAAAAAAGGCAACTGGGGTTTTTTTTAATCAACAAAATGAAGAAGTAGTGAACTATAAAATTGCTAATTATTTTCTAGTAAATTTACTTTTGAATAACTTGAGACACCAATTACAGGGACCATTAAGCACCATTAGCAGTGGGTGTGCCAACGCTGGACGCCACTCGCAGCAGGCAAAGCAAGGGAAGCTTTGATTTCCTGCTCGGAGGCGGGCATGGGCTGCCTGCCCTCTTGCTTCTCTCCCATCCTTCGCCAGAAACTTAAAAAGTCATCAAATGTTTAATTATGTATTAAATTAGAATAGAGGGGTTTTCAGAAAAAGAAAAAAAAGAAGTCTGATATTGCTGTACTGGGATTCCAGCATCCCTTGAGGGAAAAAACACTCTTCCACTTCACTCAGAACCTCGTTTACAGGATCCTGGTGTGAAAATGGGGGGGAGGGGAGGGGGTTCGTTCCCTTGGAGAAGCCCATCCAACAGCCCTCCTGGCCGGCTGCAACCTCCTCTTCCACTGCCAGCCCAGGCAGAATTTCCTTCTGCTCCACTCTGGTCCATACAGCCCAAAAGGTAGGCTTGTGGCCACCCACACTTCTCTGGGCAGAGTGCTCAGGGCTGGCGCACCCTTCCTTCACACGGAAAGGGAGGCACCCGCTCCTACCACAATGACTTGCCTCCCCCCTCCCCCCTCCCCCTGCTTGGTGCATCAAGGTGACCCTATTTATTTTTCCACCCTGAGCGGGCTGGGGGCAGAGGTGACATTCAGCCGGTTCTAGCAGTTTGCTAGAACCGGTAGTAAATTTTCTAAGCCGTTTGGAGAACCAGTTGTTAGAAGAAATCTCCTTTTGTTTTTTTCCACTTGACAGGGTTAATCCTGTAAGGAAGGCAGGAGAGAAACATCCTGGGGTTGTTTCTAATCTGATCTTTATTGCTCTGCTTACAGAAACTGCTCACCAAGTCACATGACACCCCCCCCAGCCACACCCACCAAGCCACGCCCACAGAACCAGGAGTAAAAAAGGTTGAATTCCACCACTGGCTGTGGGGGGCAGTTTTCCAAGCATCGAGCTGGTTCCTCATCTACCTTCAGACCAATCCCTGGTTTCATGCACTGGAAAAGAGCAGCTTCTTTCAAGGGGCCCAAAGGCAACACTCCTGATCCATGGCCCCTTTCAGAGATGGGCTTGGAGGAGCCCTTTCTCCTCTCCCCCGGGAGGCCCAGTGAACAAGGCCTTGTGCAATTCTTGACCTGCCTCGCCAGTGCAGCTGGGACCCGGTTCCCACGTGGGGCTGCTTTCACCTCCCAAGTGCAGCTTGTGGCGGGGGGGGGGGGAAGGGGGGCACAACATTTAAGGCCAACATACCAGCCTCAAAAATCCTACTCGGAGGGTCCTTCCTCTTCCTCATGAAACTTGAATGGGATGCCTCAAGTTCAGGTTTGGACTCTACTTAAAAAATAAATGATTGACTGAGGTGAGGAGGTGAAGGAAATGCTTATTAAATTTGCAGACAACGCAGAAATGGACAAAGTAGTGAATACCTAAAAAGACAGAAATAAATTTCAAAAAACCTTGGTAGAGGCTTAAAAAAATGGGTTGAAAATAAGAGATTGAAATTTGACAGATAAATGCAATTTGCTGCTTAGGAGAAATATATCAAGTACACAAGGATAATACAGGATCTTGGACTAGTAGCTGAATATAAATTAAAAATGCAAGTTACATATTCTTCAAAAGATTGTACAACAAAGCTGACTGTAGCTTAAGTTGATCCTAGCTTTCTTGCTTCTTCTGGATGAAATAGAACAATATAACATGGATGGATTCACAGTGGGCGGAACAAGGGTGCCCAATGTGTGTTCCTAAGGCTCTGGGTCTACCTGGCTCTGGATCTACCTGGGGAGAGACTTGCAGTGGGACACTCCAAAGATGAGTCCTGTGCTTTTCAATGTTTTCATCAATGATGCAGACAAGTGGATGGAAAGGCTGTGCAGACACACAAAACTGGGGCAGGGACTGCTACCACTTCAGAAAGTGGGCTCTCCGTTGGAGAGAATCCTAGTAGACTTGGATATTGGGGCCTCTCCAGCAATATATAATTTAATGGAGAGAAATACACAGTTCTACATACCAGTAAAAAAGAATATTTGTAGCTCAGGGTTGAAATGAGTGGTCCTTGGTGCTCTCTGAGCTTGGCTATTCTCTTATGGATGTTTCATTAGCCAAACTAAGTAACATCATGATTTGATGTTGAGTATGATGTTACCTAGTTTGGGTAATGAAATGTCTGCAAGAAAACAACCAAGCTCAGACAGCACCAAACACCCTGCAGTTCTACATTTTAGTAGGGTAAAAGCAGACACACAGGTACAAGACAAGCTGTGTATGGTTCAACAGTAACACTTGTGAGAATGGTCTAGGCATCCTGGTAGACTACAGATTAAACAGAAGCCAACCGTCTCCTGCAGCTGCCAAAAGAGTCAATGCAATCTTGGGCTGCATCAACCAAGACACGGTATCGAGAAGTGGTAGTTCTGCTGTAAGCTGAACTGGTTAAACTGCACCTGGAATAATTCTGTACACTTCTTGTGACAACATAAGAACGACATTGAGGAAAGGAAGGAGTGCAAAGACAAGTAGCAAAGATGGTGAGGGACTCGGAGATTAAGTCATATGAAGAACAATGAATGGAAGTGGCTGTGTAGACAGCCTAAAGAAGAGAAGGCTGGGGGGAGGGGGAGACGGACCTGACAGGAGCCTTCCAATGTTATCAGAGGGAAAGAGGCTCTGAATTTATCCAGCATAGTACCCGAGAGTAGGACAAGAACCAATGGCTGGGCATGCTACAGTGAGAAGTCCAAAATCAAAATAAAGTGGAATTCCCTGACCATAAGGATGGCCAATCATTGGGTGATCAGCCTGCTTCCTGGAGTCCTGGGTGCTCCATTACTGGAGGTTTTCAAGAAAAGATTGACCAGCCACTGGCCTATAGTTTAGCTACAGCCCCTGGCCTATAGGGCATGAGTTGAAGTAGAAGACCTCCAAGATCTCTTCCAAATCTATAATTCCATTATCATCCTATGACAATTTAGAAGAGGATGAAGATCTGAATAGGACCCAGATTATTGGGCTTAAGAAAGTTCTAAGGAGGCAGATTGTGACACAACAGCGTAGCTAAGTCCTTTCTGCCATCTGGTCACATAACCTTCCAGGCAGGCAAGCTGTGCCTGGAGGTGATAAGCTCAATCTAAGGGAGTGAAACGTGTAAGCAATTCCACACCAGAGACTTCTCACTGGGGGGGTGGGGAGGGGAGAAAGGAAGGGAACTTGCAGAGGACTGGTCAGGAAGGGGCAGCAGCTGCCTCTGGGGCAATCAAAATGAATCCGGACAGCATTTGCTGTTGAAGACCTGCTGGTTCTAGGATGGACACTGAAGAATTTTGGGTGGTGGGAAAACCAATGAAGGTAAAAGGGGACCAGAGTGTGAAGGATTGTGCCTACCTGAGCAGAGGAAGAAGAGGAAAGAATGTGAATGTGCTTCCAGCCATGAGAAGTTGCCAGCTAAGCATAAATAAAGCCCTTCACTAACTCTGGTGGGAGCTTTACGGATAGCTATGCATAGAATGACAGTCTTAAGTTAAACCCTGCCTCATTAGAAGAATTATATGGCAGACGGGAAACCCGATAATCTAATAACCTAGGAATGCTAGACCAAGCAATCCATTAATTCACTGGCATTTTTACTGCATGCGAAGATCCTTTACAGCCCAAACTATCAGAGACAGGGGGAAAAGACATTTGTTTGGGCAAGATAAAGTACGGTTCACCTGATTCGCCTTGCGTGAGTGCAAGAGAAACCAGCATTCTTTGTGTAATGAATAAAGCAGAACAAAAGGAAGGTTTTCGCGTGGAGTTCACCCGATTCATCCCGAGAACACCCAGCCTCCAGGACAATGTGTTGGCAGGGTGGGCCTGAGAGACAAATGGCACAGGGTTGTGAATAAAAGCCCGTGGCCAAGATGAAAAGGAGCCTTTGGGCTGAGCTCTCCTGCTGAGACCTTTGCAAGCCCTGGTGGAGTCAGGTGAGTTCCTATGGGCGGCCTTTGCCAAAGGTTGGCAGAGATGCTCAGAGATGCAGGCTGGGCAAAGCCAGGACCGAGGAGCTGAGGCTGCAGCACTTGAGGGAGGAGAGCCGTGCACAGTTGGAGCTCCAGGCAAGGGCAGTTATCAAGGTGGCAGAACCCAGAGTCAATCCAAGGCACCCCACAGCTGTTGAGGGTGGAGACAGTATTTCCCAAACTGCATCCCCAGCTTTGCCAGGAGGGTTCAGGGAATGGGTAGAACTTTTTAAAGAAAGGTTTACACAGCTGCCGGAGGATGGACAACTCTCCAGGAAAATGCCTGTAGAAGAAAAAATACGGTACCTAATGAGGCCAGACATCCAGAATAAATTTAAGTGGGGGGGGGGGGGCACTCCAAGATCCGATGCCAATTGCAACATTGGGCCAGGGAGACAAAGTGACAGGTTCTGGTGGCTGCTGGGGGCTTTTGCCTGCCAGATTAAAGTCCCCGAGGTGGCAAATGAAGGCGAGGCCAAGGCTTTCTCTGCAATGTTTGGGGGATCTGCCTCAGTCGATCTCCTGGTTCAGGCCCACCTGAGAGTATCTCCTGCTCCTCCAGTCAGAGAGGAGGAGAATGCAAAGAAGATGGTGCTGGCCCTGGTGATATTGATAACCAAGGATATGCATCAGCAGGGATACAGAGAGCATTCTGATGACCACAGGATGAGTTTGGAGAGTTGAGGGCAAAATTTACTGGATTTATGGAGTCATGTGGCCAGAGCAGAGAGGTAGTAGCCCACAAAGAGTCCTTGCAAGTCCTACCAAGCCCAGTCCGATTCTGTCTGAATGCCAAATAGGCAGTGGAGCTGGTGGATAATTGTTCAGCATCCAGGAACTCAGGAGACACCCGCAGTGGAGTTTCAAATTTGGCCAAAGTCTCCGAGCAGGAATAGACAAAGTTCCAAGGGAAAAAAACAATGTTCCAAGAACAAAACCTCTTAGACAGCCTGAACCAGAAGGAAGAGAAGCTCCAAAGAAGGCAAAACCTGTTCAGGAGAGGAAAAAGTATTCAAAATGTGTTTGTAGTAACACAGGACAGTGTTTCCCAACCTTGAGAACTTTAAGATGTGTGGACTTTAACTCCTAGAGGGAATTCTAGGAGTTAGCAATAGCACTTAGAGAGGGCTGTAAAATGGTATATAAGTGGTTTACAGAGTCAGCATATTGGGCCCAATAATCTGGGTCCTCATTTAACCACCTCAGAAGGATGGAAGGTTGAATCATCCTTGAGCCGGTGAGGATTGAACTGCTGAACTGCAGGCAGCAGACAATCAGCAGAATTAGCCCGCAGTACTGCATTCTACCACCATGGCTCTTCTGGGTGGAAGTTGAAGTCCACACATTTTAAAGTTCCCAAGGCTGAGAAACACCAAGATATAATTCAAGAAAACGCTGAACTAAGCTTCCCCAGCAGAAAGGGGGCATGGCATCCATAGAAGTCCGTGCCAGGAAGCCGAAGGGACCTTAGATACTGGCAGCAATTGAGCCAGGCAGAATGTCTCCCAGGTGGGCTTAGAGGCTGTCCCTGCTGTCTTTGGGCAAATGAAGCATTGTCTGCTTTGCCTTCAAATCTTAGGTGGAGAAAACCGATGCTAATCTTGTGACTGAGTTGCCAGAGGAAGTAACTACTGGTATTCAGCTGCCTGTATGTGCGCACCTAAGAGCTAAAGATACAACTCTGCAACATCAGCAGGAAGGAAAAATAGTTGGTCTCAAGAGAAAATGGTAGAAAAGCTGAAGGAAGACAAGGAGGCAAAAGGATTGCCTGCAATTTCACGTTCCCATCCAAATCACATTTATTTATTTATCTTATTTATTAATCATATTTATATATGGCCCATCTCACTGTACTGTATGTGACTCTGGGAAGTTTCAATAAAAAGAGACCATAGAAATCATATAAAAACACAGACAGCTAAAAAGAGAGAGAGCTTCCACAAGGCTGCCTGCCGCTCTTGAACCCCAGGCCAGATGGTGGAGTCTGTCTTAACTCTCTTCCAGAAGGCCAAAAGCCTTGGGGGCCAACCTCGCTTCTAAGGAGAAGATGATCCACAGGGCGGGGCAATGGCAGAGAAGGCCCTAGACCCCACCGAAGGGATCCATAATGTGCCCCTCTTGCTAGACAGGATGGGATGAGTTGAAGCAATAGGGATGAGAGGCTCCCACAGATAAACAGGTCCCATGCCATGCAGGACTTTAGAGGTAATAACCAATATTTTGAACTGCATCTGGAGGCAAACTGGCACCCAGTGCAGTTCATGCAGCAGAGGAGATGCATGGGCAGCCTTAGAGGTGCCCATAACTGTCCACACCCCTGTCTCTTGGGAGACGGGGCGGTATAGAAATCATGATATTAAATTAAATTATTAAATTTTTCAGGAATTGAAGCTTCCAGTCCTCTCCAAGGGCATCTCAGTGCAGAGCATGTCATCCATACAGGAGAGGACCAGGCCACGAGTGACTGAGAGGACTTCCTGATCCAAGAAAGGGCATAAGTAGCACACAAGGCAAAGTTGAGAAAAGGTCCTCTTGGCTATGACCAGGATTTGCAAGTCCAGGATGACCCCCAGATTATTCACTGGGTCCATCTGGGACAATGCCAACCCATCCAGGAGCAGAGATGAGAAGCCTCTAGATACTCCCCACCCACAGCCAGTCCGTCTTACCAGGTCCAGGAAAGCAGACAGATGAAGAGAAAGCTTTTAGGCATCTGGCAGAATTAGAGGCCAGCCTATCAGAATGAAATGGGAGGTGGATGTCAGACACTACCCCCTTGAGACCCCATCGGAGGGCAGGGCTGGCAAAAGATAGTAAGAGAAAAGGTGGACAAAAGCTGTTGTTCCACAGAGCATCACAGCAGATCTGCTGACACTCCTGCACAAAACTCCTTTGAAGTTTGTGTGGGGCAGACATAATTCTAACAAGACCTAGAGGCCAATTCTTTTGACCAGCAGTGATTGAGGATGGGGAACTCATGGCCAGTCCTGCCCAGAAGGCCACTACAGCACATGAAGCCAAAGGAGACGCAAGGACCAATGCTCCTAATTTACTTCATGTATCGCCATAGTTTAGCTGCAATGCCAATCAAAGAAACCAGCATAGTTCGCTTATCTGTGACTCAGCCACTAGAAAGCTTCAGGCAAAATCTTGCACCACCATCAGCAGCACCAGCCATGGCTGATGAGCTGATTAATAGCCCGAGATGCTGGCAGTTCAAACCACACTTTTTCCATCTGGCATTCGGTGTTCAAAGCTGGCAAATCTGGAATCAGAGCAAACCTGCACCATGCCAGAGAGTTGACAGAGTCTTAACTGACTCTGAAAAAAAGAGGTCAAGTACGGTAAGTGTTCAGAGAAGGACGCTGGTTGCTATTTTGACAGTTCAGTCCTTCTTAACTCTTACATGGAAAAAGATCAGGGGGGGGGGGATACGGGACACTAGAATCAGTGGTGGAATTCACATTTTTTTACTAGTGGTTCTGTGGGCGTGGCTTGGTGGGCATGGCTGGGGGGTCATGTGACTGGGTGGGCAGTTTCTGCAAGCAGGGCAATAAAGATAAGGCTAGAAATAACCCCAGGATGTTTCTTTCCTGCCTTCCTTACAGGATTAAGCCTGTAAAGTGGGGGGGGGGGGGAAGGAGATTTCTTCTAACAACCGGTACTCCAAAGTGCTTAGAAAATTTACTACCGGTTCTAGCAAACCTACTAGAACCTGCTGAATTTCACCTCTGACTATGGAGGAGAAGAGCTGTCAAACAAAGTTCCAGTTCCAAAGAATATACTCTCCAAAAGATATATATATATATAAATCACATAAAGGGAGTAAAATCTCAGGTAAAGAGACAAGCTATAAAAACACAGCTACACCAGAATCTGAAGGCTCAGGAGAATCAAAAGTGTGGCATGACATAAAAGTCACCATAGGAGACAAAGCGGTACAGTTGTTGAAGACTCAGGCATCTAACCTTCCCGTGGATGGGAAGGCACAGAAGAGATTTGGAGTGCGTAGAGCAAGGTCTACCTTGTGCATAAAACCCAGGGAGGAAATGAGACATGAGTCCATCAGGGAAAGATTTTGCAGAACAAGCTTTTGACTGGCCCCTCGCTGTGCAGGTAGACAAGTCCTAGTTTAACCCCACAGCAGAAGCTGATCTGGAGATACTCTCAGAGGAATTAAAAGCGTTACAAGCAAGCCAAGTACCAATACAGAAAGCAAACACTTGAGATGCAAAATCAATAAGGCAGAAAGCTTACCGTATTCTGGAAAGAGCTGCAGTCAGGGAACAGTCAGGGAGGAAAAGTGCAAAACATGGTACAGTTTGGTATTGTCAAACATTCACACAATGAACCCCGTGCCCCAAAGCTGAAATTAGAGCAGATTTCTGCTCTTCCGGTTATCAGGGAGAAATGGGACTCCCCCAAAATTCAAAATGCAGAAGGACTCTGAGCTGCTCTTATCATTTTATTTCATTGTCTTCAGGTCTGGTTCTGAACTGAGCCTTTTCTTCACCGTGCTCTGTGACACCAGACAAGAGAAGGCCTCTTTCCCGTTTTACACTCTGGATTTGAGGCACAGCAAGTAGCAGATGGCAGAGTCTGTCCGGGATTTATCGGGACTTCCAAGAGAACCCTGACGGCCAAGTGGAACAGATTCCTTCAACACTCCCATCTCAGAAATGTCTCTCTCTCTTTCTCTCTTTCTCTTTGCCTTTCTCTCCTTCCCTCCTTCCCTCCCTCCCCCCCTCTCTCTTCAGGGTAAAGAGCCTTAGTAAAGTCCGGTAAATAAAAATACAATCATGGCAACCCTGCAATGGGTGTAGCCACTTGGGGAGAGTGAATGGGAAATGGCCCCTTGCCTGATGAGAGAAGGTGGGCAAAGCTGCAGCTTTGATTCCTGCCCCCTCCTGATGCTGGGAGAATTAGAGGGGTTGCACTGGAAGCATCAACGCTGGACATCACTTGGAAGGTCTCTGAATGTCTCCTGGCCTCCCTTTCCTATCTGAAGTCTGAAACTCTTTGGCTCTGTCCTGCAGCCTGAGACATTGAAAGAATTTCATTGGCCCCTCCGAGGGCCACGTAGGATGGACTTTGTAGTACTTGCATTCACTTTTGTATTCCTCCATCTCATAGCAAAGATGAGAAACATGAGGAACGTATGTTACATGTGCCACCAGTTCATGTTCCTCATTATCATCCTTCATTCTGCCTATCTGTTCTTCAAAACCTCATTCATATGGTGATGCATACTGTATCTCCCGCTACACAGCTCTGATAAGCATCAAAGGAGGGAATAAGGGCATGTAGGATAGACTTTGTAATACTTGCAATATGGGCTTTGTAGTACTGTTGCACTGACTAACTAACTTGGGTTTTCTTGTATATTAAAATTTTTGAAATATATTAAGCTTTAACCTTCCAGAAGAATTTAAAAAGCCTTTCTTTTAAAAAAGAGAAGTATTTGATATACAGTATTGTAGATAAAATAGTTTCATTATCAGGTAAGGAACAAAGTGAGAATTGAAGCCCAGCATGGGAAGTACTGTGAATATATCTTACCGACACACATTCTGACTTTTTTCCTTTGCAATTTTTTAAAACTTTTATTTAGAATACAAGGCTCTTTTTAATGGCTATGCTCACATTTCACTGGATGCTTTAATTCTTATGACAGATAATTATTTCTAAACCAATCATTTCTTTGTTGTCCTAACTATAAAAATAAATGTAAGCCATTTTTCCAGGTTCTCTCTCTATTTCTTAGAGAGGCCCTCTTTATAAGACTACTCTAACAAAGAGCACTGTTAAATGATCTTCTGACTCAGTTTTTTATTGGAGAAAACATACTAAGGCAGAACCTATGGCCAGATTTGGCCTTCAGAATGAAGATCTCTCTTGAGATAATCCCACTGAACCAACAAGATTCCAACCAGGATTTCCAGCAGAAGTGAATTATAATTTATTTATTTAT
>JAEANM010000900.1:0-31198 GCA_017656035.1 Myanophis thanlyinensis
CACACACACACACACACACACACACACAATGGATTTTTCTTAATGCTTTGTGCTTTTTGAACAAAGGTTAACTGAGTTATTATGTAGTTATCATCTCCTCCATCTCCTTTGAAATCCCTCCTACAAAACTTTAGCTATGTTGAAGACAAATGGATGGACACAATGGAGTTTATAAACATTTTGGAACCCTCCCCAAAGCAAATGTCTGGTTTTGTGATTTGTCTGGCAGCAGCTTCAGATCAGAACTAGGGAATAAGCTGGTGAAGGGAGCTGTTTGTGCCTTGAAATGCACCAGGGTTGCTTGACATATAAGAGAAGAACTGCAGATGAAAGAGAATACCTTATTGGCAGAGTTAAGTGGGAACAGAGCAGTATTTATAAATAACAATCCCTTTTGAACTAAATTGTTAAATTTGTTTCAGTGATGAAACTATTTGTGGAAAAGATTTCAACCAAGGTTGTGTTGGTTGTGAGATGATTACCGGTAGTAGTATTCATGGTAAGAAGGATGCTTTTTTAAATATTTATTTGGGTTTTGCTACATATTTTTTGAATTCCACCCAATAAGGAAATTGGACAAATCCTCTCATGAGCATTTAACTAAGGGTTAGCTGAACTTTTAGATTTGTGGCTTTTTTTTTTTTTTTTTTGGTCTCTAAAAACCATAAGAGATATAGCAGTCTTGGCCTGGAAGAATCAGAGCTGAAATCTTTTAGAAGTTTTGGCTTTTGGGAGGTTTTTGAAGGTTGCATGAAGAGATATGTAAAGTTTATCCCCCAAAGAGTTGAAGAATCCCGCTTCTGAATTTTATTTTTTGGCTATTAAAATTGGATTTATGGGGAAAAAAAACAGGGGAGAGGATGGGGAAATTATGTATGATTTTTCAATTGTGAATTTACAGAGCCGAGAATCAATTTGTTCCATGTCCAGGCGTTGCAATCAAGAATAACACTCTGCAAAACGCTTTGTGCTGTTATGAGGCAGTGTGTTAGTTTTCTTCTAAAAATAAAAAGCCAGAGCAACATTTTTTTTATTTTTAAGAGCACTGGGCACCTAAGAAATTTATGCCTGGATATTTTTATTGAAATAATGGACATAATGTTGGCAAGGTAAAACTGTATATAAAACATGCACTAAATGGTTTGCATTTTCACCAATCCACCTGACTACAGTATATGATATAGAAGCTCCGCTGTATTAAAAGTTAGGATGTAACTTAGCCATTCTTTAATGATGAGTCTCACAAGATCATCATTATAAATGTAAAGCATTTATGACCAAATTTCTAAAGTATTTTGCTTTATGAAGAAATGGGTGTTCATAAGATGGCTTCAGAGTATTTTAAATCATTTGCCTCAATAGCTGATTTCAAAATAAAAAAGTAAACCTACCAAAAGACTAATTGAGGTCATGCAAGGGTATGGCCACAATGTTCTTTCTAAAAAGCAGCCAGATGTGTCTTGGGTCCCCCCTCCTTTAAAAAACATTGCCTTTTGTTTAAGCAGCTGTGTTCATCCATTTGCTTGGATGCTTGGCAAATCTTTTGGCCCAGAGCCTTGTTTCCTGATTTAGGGACTTAGTGTGTGGTTTCCTCTCTGCTTACTTAAAATATGAAGAACAGAATACATTTTTATATTAATGGTTGGAAGCAGAAACCATTTGGATTCTAAAGCCATGAGAACAGCTGCAAGGAAGAGAAGTAAGGCTAGATTTTAACTGGTATATTAACATTTCCTTGCTCGTCCCAAATTGGTGTTCTGGAAATAGAAAGGTTCTTTTGTTTGGAATGGGATAACTTGCTGTAGCCAGTTCACACCATGGCCAATTTGCCACAGGACAACTCGCCATGGGACAATTCAACAATTATTTAAAATAATTTAAACATTATTTTAATTTTTGTCATTCCCATTTCATTTTGTCCCTACTTTGGCATCCTTTCTTTAATGATTATATTCCATCATGTCTTCAATAGTAGTGTAACTTGTTCCTCAGTAAATTGTCCCATGGCAAGTTGGATGCAGCGAGTTGGTTGTGGTGAGTTGTCTTAGACCCCCCCCCCCCTTTGCTTATGGAACAAATAGAAATCTAGGAGAATACTCCCCTCCCTTCCTGGAGGAAAAGTTAGGAAGTTTCCAACAATAATGCTTTCTTCTACCCTACACTTCTCTCCACATTATCCAGATTCCCCAGCTCACAGATTTTGCAGAAAAAGAAAAATTAGCCTACCTTTCATATCTCCTCTGGATACAGTTGACCAGCACTTGAGTTCACTTTATGTGCTCGGCTTTCCATTGTTCCAATAAAAATATATCCAGTGGAAGCATGGATGGCCACTGTGGGGGACAGTTGCAGAATTTTTGTCTTGATTCACATAAAGTGTATCCCTGATGCAGATAAAAAAAAGCTCAGGTCTTCCATCACACAGCTGTGGCCACCATCTTTACATCCATGCCTGGACATGTCTAAATGGGAAGATGTGATCAGCCATAAGATGCAGACTTTTCTACAACATAGCTTACATGTTTTATCTTAAATCAACAGTCAGCAGCTGTGTCAGAAAGAAGATGGATAGAAGTCTTTTGTTTCTAGAGACCAATTACAAGATGGTCATCTTTGACCCATAACTCAGTCTCACGTGCCGTTTAAACAGTGATGGGTATTGTCAGTCCATAGCTATCCATGGTCTGACAACTTGTTGCAATGCTGACAACCTTGAGGGGAATGCCAAGGCCTTTTTTCTTTATTCTTGTTGAGTTGATTTATTGAAAATGAAAAATTCATGCTAAATTTTGAGATTTTCACACACGCATATATATGCAAGCACACATCTGAAAGACATTTCAGGGTTCCTTTTTAATACATATGGCTTTATTGTAGGCCTTTGCAGATAAAATATTACCATAAATTCAGAACAATTTCCATTTGCTTTTGTGGGATTTTGATTGCAGCCTTGTGGAGATGCTGATACAAAGCTTGAGGGAGTGTTCCTTTAATTTCCAGTATTACCACACATTTTGGAGCCGGCTGCTGATACTCCATTCTGTTCTCAGTTATTTTAGGGTAGCACATGCGATCTTAGAACTGAATAAAGATTCA
Organism: Myanophis thanlyinensis; assembly: GCA_017656035.1. Classification (NCBI taxonomy): domain Eukaryota; kingdom Metazoa; phylum Chordata; class Lepidosauria; order Squamata; family Homalopsidae; genus Myanophis; species Myanophis thanlyinensis. The sequence continues at coordinate 3,097 of JAEANM010000900.1, forward strand.
GGGACAAATTTAAAACACAATAAATGCTGCTTTGCTATCAACAGAATTTCTATGGCAGTAGAGATATCAGTGTGTTGATCTTGGTTTAAAGGAAGCTGGTCATGGCTGCGTTTCATTGACATCTGTGAGATACATCAGGTCATGGTCAACATGAGTCTGAGGAGGATGTGAGTACAGTTAACTAACCCTGGATGGCCTCAAATCTGTGTTACAAATCAGCCCTTTTTCTATGTGTGAATTGTGAATCAACCATGCATTCCTGTGCTCATCAGTATCCAAATTATGTAGCATGCTTCCTGATCAAGTTAAGGAATCCATCGATAAAAGTGGCTTCTGTGAGTGTTACTTTCTTACAGGAATCAAGTGCAAAAGTATATATTGTTTTTAAATGTTCAGCATGATACGTTAAAGCATATCTGTAGAACATAACCCACCTAATTCATTTGAGAAGTAGAGCTGATTCGATGAATGATAATATAATTTCTGTGTTCCAAAGCATGGCATTCATGGTTTCATTTTCTATGCTTTTGCTGGAATATATTTTTCCTACCCTGGGAAATGCATCTGTATGTCTGTATTTACTGTTCTGAAAATGACTTTAACTGTACTGACTAGTTTCCTATTGGATGAGCTCTTCCGTCCGTCATTCACATGATATGCAAATTCTGTAAAAGTCTTAACAGTGTGATTTGCATTTTTAAAGCAGTACTGACTGTGTGATCCTAGTGTGTGTTGGTAGTGGCCATGTTGTTGTAAAACCTAAGGGGAAGAAACTACTTAAATCTGAATCTTTAGTGTTTGGCTTATTAAAAGTATTGAGACCTGCATGTTAATTAAACTGATTATTCCTTTCTACCCCATTTCTATAATGATGCACAAATGATGCAGTTGTTTTTACTTGTATAGGGAACTTGCATTCCATGTTTGTCCACTTGTTTGTTTAAAATTGAAACTTCTTATTATTATCTGCCGGAAAAGTCTTCCTTCCTTCCTTCCTATTAGTCTTTTCATAGAAAATTTGATCCTGAAAAATTGTCATTTCTGTAAGTTCCTAGCCACATGGTTTGTATTATCTTTCCCCATCCTGCCCTGGAAATATGTTGGAAAGCTACTTTCAGAATTCTCAGCCAGCGCACTATTAATCTTGCTGCTGGAAGTCTTAGAAGCTGAAGTCCAAAACACATGTGGAGGATCCATTTGGAAAATAGCTGATGTATAATTTTATGTTAAAGAGATACATTAAAAGTTATTATATTGAATTATTTTTATCAACTCAATTTCATGCATTGATGAATTAGTAAATATCAACAGCTTGCAAGATGGCTTTAAACATGCGTAACTTTTTATATTAACTCAGTGTTTCCTAGATCTGTTTAATCCCTACCTCCGAAGTGTTCAGATTTGATATCAGAATCAAAATTAGAACTGTTCGATTGAGAGTAATTCCTGAGTATAGATACTGACCAAGTGGGAAATTAGGATATTGTCTTACTGATGTGGGACAGGGTTTTTTTCTCCTCATGATTTATTTTAGCAATGGAGTGGAGCCCACATGTTCTTTAATATATATTGCAGTGCAGTATAATACATGCAGACGCTTAACACCAACATTGGTGATTGGTTTTAAAAAAGAGAGAGGTAAAATCAGAGAACGGTGAACCTGTGTTCATGTATTTTTACAGTGCCAAACATATGAACAATATTGTTTGAAGAAAAGTAAGATTTTTTTTTACTGTATTACTGCTGAACAAATGTTGTTTTTAAATGTTGAATTTTAAATAATTTTGTATTGTATACCATTTTGTGACATGGTACTTTTTCATACTGGAATAATTGATTGCACCTGATTATAATTGTATTTTTTTCCTTTTATGAATACATACCTGTAACCCAATGTTTTTGAAAGGTATGCAGATATCATGTCTGTCTCGGGACTCCTAAGTTTTGTTCCCTTCCAACTATTCACTGCTGTTCTTGAAAGTTCAGTTCCATCTTTCAAGAGGAAAACCAAAATCATTTTCAGAAGGCCCCAGCCTGATTTCAAAGTATTCTGAATATTTCTACTCTAATACAGCCTATAGATGTCCACAGCGGTTCATTAAAGTCAAAACGGAAATGGTCTGTCAGATAAATGCACTATTCATGGTTTCTGACACCAAGAGGTTTGAAAGACCTACCACTTCACCAGAAAGAAATGTACTATCATTTTAGCAATTGATATAAAATTATTGCCAAAATGAAAGTTGGAGGAAAACGATCAATGATAGCGCAGGGATTTGTTTTTGGGTGGTTTAGAAAATTCTATTGTCTTTTGCTTTGTTCATGAGCATGCCAAAGGCACGTTCACTTAATTGCTAGCTGTCACATTTTGACTAGACCAGTTGGTGGCAAACCTATGGCATGTGTGCCAGAGGTGGCACTCAGAGCCCTCTCTGGGCATGCACGCCGTCACCCCACCCCAGAAGTTTCCCTCCAAATAACGAAACAGAAGCTCGTAAAAGAAAAAGATACCGCCTCCTGCAGAGCAGCCAGTGTTGGGATGCCCCAACTCGTGCCAGCCAGCTCGTCTTCAGGTCTCTGCCACTCATGTAATCAAATCAAATCAAATTTTATTCATCACATGCACAGACATACATAGTACGAAATGCAGTGAAATGTGTATACGACCACTTGCGACCATAGGTAGTAGGGCAAGGGGATAGTATAGACAGGGAGGGAGAATAAATTAGGGAGTGGTGAGAGAGGTAGATTATAGGAATACTTTATAGTCCTGGGTTTGTTGTGGTTTGGTTTAGGGTCCGTATTGCCTGTGGGAAAGTAGCGCCTCCTTAGTCTCTTTGTGTTGGCTTTCAGGAAGCGGAGGTGTTTTCCTGACCGCATCATGGTGAACAGTCTGTTGTTGGGGTGGCTGGGATCCTTCATATACTCACGCAGTTTGGGCACTCAGTGCCTAAAAGGTTCGCCATCACTGGGCTCTAGACAATTGGCTGCTGCAATTCTACAGCTCTGAAGTTGAGTATGAATTTAAAGTGTGGCCAAGTAACAACAAACAATAAAAAAATCTAGGACTGCCCTAGCAACTATAGTTAAAGTCACACCTGCTGTCCATTCCATCATGGCCGCAGATGAATGCCTTTTGAATCGTGTCTCACTATTAATAAGGACGTGTGATTGGAACGTGGTGTCAGTGAAGCCCACATGAAGTATAAGCTCTGGGAGTTGAGTTGAATTTATGTTTTACCAACAAAGAAAGAAAGGGAGACTAGTATAGATCTGTTTCAAGCTATTTAGCTCTCATCAGCTAGCCATACCCTTCTGGGATTCAAACCCGGGCTACTTGCATGTTAGGTAGCTGGATTCACCTCTAAGCGGGAGTAGTATGCTCCATCCCATAATTGGGTAGGTTAGTTGTCAGGTTGCCCTGACAAAAAACACCCTTGGAGTTGAATTTGCTCTACTGATTAAACTGTGATTGGCTAATTTAACACTCAGTGACTGGGTTCACATAGTAAACTAGATTAGGCTAACATAAGGTTAGTGTCCCAATCTAGGCTAAAATAAGGTTGCTGTTTCATATGAAACAAGCCATAATAGAGTTTACTTATTCAGACATGGCATGTTTTGTAAAGATGAACACTGTACAGATAGTCCTCATTTAATAATCACATTTGGGAGCAGCAACTCTCACTAAAATGCTGCTAAGCGAAACATGATTTTATGACCCTATTTCAGTTTTCTTTCACTTTACAGATTTCCAAAGTTCGTAGGGGCAAGGATTGGTTGTAGAATTACTTTTTCGCTATTGTAATGGTGAATGGCCATTAAATGTGGACTGCCTGTATTGTTGAACTAGATTTAGATGTATTGTTCTGTGTGAATCCAGGCATAATATGGCCTAAGTAGTTAATATATAATTCAATGTTTGCTTTTGAGGGAATGTAAATAAATACCCAGGGATGACTAGCATCTGTGGGGAAAGAAAGATCAACAAAGGATTATTATACTTTATGAACATTTATTTCTTTCCATTTAAAAATGTACAAAAAATATAAACCTGTATTATTTATATGTTTATAGATTCCCCTTTCCCATTTACAAAACTATTGTTAGGCAACACGCAATATTTATACACAAAGCTTGCTTTCCAGAAATGAGGGCACTGCACAGAGTTTTTGGCATAAGTACTCTTTCATTTTTTCACCATGTCAATATCTTGCAAGAGGAATTGAAATTAGAAAAAGGAAACCATCAAAATTAGAACAGTTAACAAACATTATCCACTTTAAAAATTTCAGCAGGTCTTCTCCCCATACAGTGTGATAGCAGGCTGAATCTACAATTTTCCAATCATGTCACTGCAGGAGGAAGTTTGCTAATTTGCATCTTTTCAACAGGTACATCAAATTAGAACCAAAGAAAATAAACAGGAAGAACGTTTCAGATCATAAACCCAGTGCTTCTATGTTGGTATCAGCCGTTTTCATTTGGCAATGAGATCAATAACAAAAAGGAAAAAAAATAGAAAGCTAAATTAAGCTAGATGCCCGTTGTCCAATGTAAAAGTAAAAGATAAGTTAAAAATGGATAGACTTAACTATGATCATGATTAAATTTGCTAGGATAAGAAGTCATAACATGCCTTTTCTCCCCACCCAATTAGACAAAGGCTGAGATTAACTGTGTAACAGTCAGTGCTGAGATCTGTTTAGCATCATTTTATAATGGGATAATGGGAGCTTTTAATATTTAAGGGATATATCCCTCCTGTATAATCTGTAATTCTTTTCAATTCCATAATATGTTATAAAGCTTTAAATTCAACTTCCTGAAAATTTCATTTAAAAAACCCCAAGCTTCTAGTCCATATGGACTGTAGCTGTACAGATTTACTAAAACATTCTCAATACATAAATGCAAAATCTGTAAATGCATTTTGTCCCTGAACTAACTCTCCAATTAACAGATGCATCATCAAGGTCACACACACAAAAACTTTATTTCAGAAGATAATCATTTTTCGTTTTCAGCATTATCATCTAATCTGCTGAGATACTTGTAAACCTTTGCTCCTTGATCTAGTTAGATCAGAGGTCCCCAATCCCCAATCTGTGGACTGGCACCAGTCTGCAGCATGCCAGAAACCAGTTCACACAAACAAGCAAAGACCCATACAAAGTGTAATGCAGGCAGCACACAAAAACTCAGTCCCTGGTGCTCAAAAGATTGGGGGCAGCTGTAATAGAAGATCTGGTTCCCACAACCTGCTGTTGAATAAACCATCATTAGTTGGCTTTGTCTGATCCGATCAACCTTAAAATACGCAGTTGAGAGTTAGATTGAACTTTTCTGTGGTGTTTGCAAAGCTGCATTCCAAAAAAGCAGTATATCAGATCAGGGGAGAATGAAATTCATTTCATTTGCATAAATATCAACTAAATATTAAAATTTGGTACCAGTTTCTGCGATACTAGGAACTGTGCTCAACTACCAGATGAACCTAGGTTTCTGAATGGACAACTTCTACGTAAATACGTAAATATATCAAAGTGGTTGAATCTGCACAAGATGTTTAGACAAAGCCAACCCCCTTAATGACTTATGATTGCTGTTGTAATTGTCAATACCGACACCTATAAAGACATCAAAATTCCAAATTCTCATCAACAGACAAGATGGCTGGGGATATCTAAAAATTAACATCCAGGGCACTTTGGTTAAGAAAAACTAGATTAGGATAAACCGGTTTAATACATGTGGTTTCTCCATCTTGCACAACAGAACACATGTTTCCAGCTCCATTTAGAGCAGTGTTTCTCAACCTTGGCAACTTTAAGTTGTTTGGACTTCAACTCCCAAAATTCCCCAGCCAGCTTTGCTGGCTGGGGAATTCTGGGAATTGAAGTCCAAACATCTTAAAGTTACCAAGGTTGAGAAACACTGATTTAGAGGAACATCAGTAATAAACAGATTCATTTGACATCTCTTATTTCAACAAAACACCATCTTGCCAGCAGGATTGGGTAAGGGAGCTGAACAAAATCTGAAAGGAACCCTCTAAATCAGGCATCCTCTGTTGAAGGAATTCTTGGCTGATTTCTGGGTAAGAAAGCTGCCTATGAATAGTTAAGAAGACCTAAAGCATGCCTGTCATGCGTTGTACTCAATTTAAATTATAGTAATTATTTCTAAATTTGTATCTACTGTATGTATAAATCATCACATGCAAATTTCCTGCAAAACTGCAATTTATCTACTTTGGCTGATATACGTCTGCTTTTTTTATCCCGCATATCAAGTGGTAGTAAAATTGCAGTGCTGGAAGGATACAGAAACTTCTGCACACCTTTGGGAGGTGGCAGTTGGTGTTCAACAAGTACAGCTGATTCCTCAAGATAATCAAAAAACAAAGCAAAACTACATTTGAACCTCACCACTATATGTCATTTTAAAAGCAGGCTTGCTATAAGGCTGTATAATTTTAATCCATCAGCCTTCAAAGTTTTACACTTCTAGGACAGTGCTGGAATCCAACTGGTTGCTACTGGTTTAGTATGAGTCAGTGGTGGAATTCAAATTTTTTTACTACCAGTTCTGTGGGTGTGGCTGGGGGGGCTCACGTGACTGGGTGGGCAATTTCTGTAAGCAGGGCAATAAAGATTAAGCTAGAAACAACACCAGAATGTTTCTTTCCTGCCTTCCTCACAGGATTAACCCTGTAAGGTGGGAAAAACCAAAAGGAGAATTCTTCTAACAACCGGTTCTCCAAACTGCTTAGAAAATTTACTACCGGTTCTACCGAACTTGCTAGAACCTGCTGAATTTCACTCTGGTGCAAGTGCACACTCTGCTGCCGCATGGCTTCTAAGATGCTTGTTTTTCCTTACCAGAGATAGCCTGGGTAATTAGGAAGGTTGCGGAGGCACGCAGAACCGCTGTGTCACACGATTCAGATGAGTAAAAAAAGGGAAAAAAAGGATACAGGACAGGAAAGAGCAGGGGTGGGTGGGCAGAGCCAATCTTTGTCACCGCTACCAGTTCAGTAGAACCAGTGCAACCAGGCTGAATTTCACCACTGTTCTAGAGCTATCCAATTTTAAGCAAGTATACGAGTGGAGGACAAATGTGATTTCTTTCAAAAGGAAAGAAAAATCATTGACTGAACTTGGAAATTCTGACAAGACTCTGACTGAAAACCAATACATTTATAGTTAAAGAAGCTGTTATCTCTCAGGCCTGACATTTCTTCTGTGACATTTTAAAACTCAAAAAAGACATAAAAATGAGTCGGTGAAATTTCAAACCTCAAAGATGTAAAAGACCCAAGATGCTGCAAGAAAAATAAATGCCTACAGGATCAAGTGCTCTTGTATCAAGCTGATTTATATAAAAGAAACCTCTGAAAGGCTTTTCTCTGATTAGCAACCCAGCCATTACCAACAGCATGCTAAAGAGAAGTTTTTACACCTGTTCAACTATGCAGAGGGCAAAAGGAATATATAACGGTGGGTTGAATGACCCAGAGGTAAATTTTCAGGTCACATTCCGATGGCCTGGAAAATCAAGGAGTGATTTGGGCAAAGGACAGCTCATAAGGCACAATACATCAAATGCTAGAAGTCCATAATGCTAGGAAAGAGGCAATGGCAGACCACTTCCAAAATTCTTGCTAAGAAAATTGCTAGGCTTAGCCAGGCAGTTGCCAGGAGACCAATCAACCAACCCAGAGCATAGTAGGCATGCTGTCAAATAAATCATTGCAGCAGGAATCTCTAGGAGACAACGTGCTATAAAAACATGGCTATATGAAAAACAGTACTTTTCATATAATATCAGGAATCATTTCTTTGAAAGGTTGAGAAACCTGGGAACTATTGCTCAACAGATCTGAAGGCTGAATTATGTTGGAGAAGGCTTATCTGAGAAATGGTTCAAACCTGAAGTTTCTGCTGACGAAAAACAATGGCCTTTATGTATGTGTTATCTCGGTTCTGCTACTCTGCTAGTGTCCTTTCCTTTCAGCCCCATCCTTGGAAGTGCCATTAAAAACAACGAAGTAATACAAAAACCAGACTAGATATTGAATAACAATAACAATAAAAAAAATGGTAGGCAGTATATGTACAAGACTCAAATTAAGGACAGCATTCCTCTGTACATTTTTTTATATTTACACTCTAGTGGGATTTATCAGAAACAATAGTTTAACAAAACAATAATAAAAAATGAAAAAAAAAACCCATTCATACAATATAATTCTCTTTGGAGATATATTGACAAAAATAGATTGTGTGAGTTGGAAGGGGAAATAAATGGTAGCAAACATGGTGGGATTTGACCTGCAGTCTTTCCAAAATTATTCTGCCATCCATGCAGAATTTGATATGTATTTTTGGGGTTTAGGTCCATTAAGGAGAAAAAAAACACCTTCATGCATATTGTAAACTACTGTCAATAAATATGCAATTCACAAACTGCATTTCAGTGTGAATTACAATGCCAAAAACTGCCAAGACTCGTGTATAAAAGTTGAGAAGAGCAAATACACCGATTTCATTTTTTTCTGTCCCTAATTTTTATGAAACTCTGAGGTTACCTTAATTCTTTTCTGATCCTAATTTTTGCAAATATATATGATTTGGTTTGTTGCACTTGTTGCAAAAGGAGTTTTTTTGGGGTGGGTGGGGGTGGGTGGGAAGGAACTACTAACATGATATATATTCTGGGACTGGTCTGTGTCCATGCTCTTTTGTTTGCAATTTTATCTATTATGCAGGACTTTTACAAATATGTCCCCTAACATAGTGGATATTTATTTCATTTATTTGTATCCCACCTTTATTATTTTTACAAATAAGGCAGCAAACAGATCCACCTTATTTTCCCCAATTGGGCTAAGAAAGGTGAATTGAAAAAGAGTGACTCGGTCAGTCCCCAGCTGGCTTTCATGGCTAAGGAAGGACTAGAATTCACGGTCTCCTGGTTTCTAGCCACTAGAAACCTGCTTCCTTAACCACTAGATGAGGGGTGTCAATCTCACAGGCCAGATGCATCACACACTGGCCACACCCATGCCCGGTTTAGCGAAGGGCAAAAATGTCATGATATGTCACATGACGATGCCGTGACGACTCCAGTTTGCCACCCCTGCACTAGATCAAATCTACTCTGTAATTTTTATACACAATTTCATGGAAAAATGCATTTTACACATCTGTGAAGTGCAAATGTCAGAAAAGTTTAATCAGTAGCTAAATTTCAGTTTGACTGAAATTGACTGCAAACCTATTGAATTCATTTCTTGCCCTAATTCATGGGTATGGCTTGATATTTTTAAGAAGAGAAAGAAAAAAAACCCTCTCTGGACTTGTGCAGTGTTTAGAAATCTAAGTCCAACCCTTAGTTATGAAAAACATTATATAAAGTAGCCATCTTGAAATATATAGGAAGCTATTGGGCATTGCTATTCTCTGTTAATCCTGAAGGAAGTATGAGGACCAAGTGAACATGAAGAGATGCTCTGAACACAAAACAGGCTGATGCAGCAAATTATGGGTTGTCCTCTGCTAGACAGATAAAGGGGGCGTTTACACCTTTTACAGGTAACTCTCAACTGTAATCAAGCCCAGAATTACAGCCTTGAGTTGTGACAGTTGTTAAGTGGTTGACCACAGGACTATGCCCACTTTTATACATTTTTTTTGCGGTGGTCATTAAAATGAACCCATGTTTTTCAATGTGTGGTTTTTTTTTATGGAAACCAGAAATAGATGCTAGAAACTGGCAAAAACCATTGAAAATTGTAGGGCATTGCATTTAGTTGTAAATGCAGGTTTGGTTGCCAAGCAGCCCAGAAAATGCAATCACATGGCTATAGTGTGTGTGTGTGTGTGTGTCTAGCTAATGAGGTAAATCATAACTTTGAATGAGTCACTAAGCAACTGGTCATTAAGCAAGTAGTTACGTCCTCCAACGTGTGGCATATTCAGGGGATTGGACTTCTCTACATCATTCAAGCTTTCCTTCTAATTTTATACTTCTATTGTTTTACAAGCATATCATTCTCCTAAAATGAGAGCAAAAAAATAAAATACCTTGCTAAACTCACACTGATTCCATGTTGCCAAGAACTTTCAGAGGTAACTTGAATAGAACAACATTTGTTTAGAAAAGTTGGGTAAAAATTGGAAGCAGCTGTTGGTGGGAATGACATGTCACATTTATGACTCCCTGCATGATGCACTGCGGAAATGAGCATCCATTCAGAAAGGAAGCGTACCACAGAAGATTTAAAAAAAACAAGGCAAGGGAGGGAGGGAGGGAGAGAGAACTGGAAGACTGCAGCATAATTGAATAAGTCTGATCTCCCAAGCTGGTGCACTCCAAATGGCCTTCAGTTCTACTCTATATGGTTAAATGTCTGACTTAATGGGAGTTCTAGTCTAAAAATAACAGAAAGTATCTCATTGGAAGACCTGAGAAGCTGGCATAGTAAGGAAAGGATAATCTTAATTGTGACAATAAGGAGTTTTGACTTTCTAATGTGACTCCTGGATAAGCTTTGAACAAAAGGTATCAAAAATCCTGAAGAATCAACAGCTGGTGAGAGAACTTTGCTCTTTGGCCAGGAGCTCTGCCAACTTCTTATCTAAACACAGAATAGAGTGGCAGTAAACACATCCACACAGATAGGAAAATATATTATTACATATTATAAACAAATATATACAGAGGTTAAAATGGATGGTGTTTTACGTACAAAAGTACATGCCATCTGAGAATCTTAAAAGCCTTCAGTTGACCTGCAAAGGGAGGGATATAATAGCTAAGCTACATGATACTCAGCACTAGAAGTTTGTTACACGGTAGGTGTGCAAAGACCACCAGGCACTTTGCACATGGTTAATGCTTATCAGGTTTTTCTAGCAATTCATTTAGAGGGTGAAATTTCAGTGATCAAGACCCCGTGGAATTAACATTATTCTTCAGCTTATTATTTTTCTTGTATTAACTATTTTTGCTGTTCTTATTTAAAGTCTCTGTTTCACCTTCGCAACATCGAGATTGTGAAGTCTAGAGTCCACTGATTATTTACATATTGTGGAGTGAGGAGCAATAAATAAGGAACTTTATGAAGGAATGTTCTTTTGAACAGACTCATCAGTAATTGCCAAATTGGCTTCCGGTGGCAAAAAAAAAATGAAATGTGGTTGTTTCCAACTTAGTTTTGTAACAACCTTTCTTCTCCGTATCAATGAAATCAGGGTTCTTATTATCATTTCTTCCTTCCTTGATGGTAAAATGTTTTCACTTCACAAGGTCAATACTGGTCTAGGCTAGATTTCCGTCAACGTGACCTTGAAACCCTCCATTATGTTCTCCATGTTTAGGATGAAAGTGTCTTCATTGGAATAATGTTCAATGATGTTATCATCCATATTTACCAGAATCCTGAAACAGGAAAGAGATACATTAAGAAAGTTCAGATAATGGCTAAATATACAAACTCCTAATACAAGTTCTTTCATTTTGATTTAGTCCCAAAGGTGCTTTTTCAAAAGGCAACTGGATCTTCAAGGAAAAACAAAGACCAATCGCCTTTGAAAAAAAGCATCTTTGAGACAGCCATGACCTGGATGACAGAGCGTTTCCACAGACATTTTGATTTAGCTTATTGTATGAACTTGGCCATTGTGACTAGCATGCTGTCTGAACTCAGACAATTCTAGATTATTCAATAAATCATGATTGTAAAACAGTAGCTTTGTGGCTGTGGAAATCTATCAGTTGAGGGATAGATTTAAATTGATTGTTCAATGTTATGTGCAAAGGAGGATTTTATTTTATCTTAACTATTTGTACAAGGGCCTTGATAAAATTCACAGGAAAACTCATCCAACTTGAAGTCCAACTTTCCCCATAAAATATTGTGTGATTTATTTTTTGTCCTGAGTCAGCATGCATATTCCTCTAACTGTTGATTCATATTAATTCAACTGTTAAATTAATTCAACTGTTAAATTCATATTAATTCTCCATTTAGGTCCATGCTAAGGGAATCCCACTTAATTTTCCTATGCAACTTCTTATATTATTTCATTGTATTTAAAAAAAAAAATTACGATATAATTCCTGTGCTGTGAAGCGGAAAGCATAAATACCAGCTGCTGCTGCTGTATTACAGCTTTAATATACCTCAATTTTCCCGTTAGTTGTTGGAATGGCTGGAATTGTAAGCCAACATGTCCATTTTGAGGAGATTGGGTTAAACTTCTGTAGGATGTACAACTCATAAAAACATTTGCTTGAGGCTCATGGCCAGTGAGTAGACAATATCAAGCTTGATGGATTGATGCTGTAGTATAAGACCATCGGAAATTGTCTGGAGGTGAGGCAAGATTCCATAGAGGAATTTGCAGTTTAGACAACTATAGGTAAATTATGGTAAATTAACTGAAGGGAAATCAAGATAGTGACCTCATTTAGGTGTTCCAACAGAATATATGTAGCTCAAAGCTGAACTGTGGAGTCTTTGATGCTCTCTCAACCTTATTGTTAAATTTCAGGTGTTTTATTACCCAACCAAGTAACATCAGTGCTACTGAGTGTGGGGTTTGTATACAGTAGCTTGTCCTGCCAGCGTTGATGATGGTGCAGTTTTCTCTTTACTGTATACTGCTGGGGAGGGTGCATTGTCATATGTTTACACATTATTCAAAAGAAACAATTAAGAAGGAAACAAGAATTTCTATATCTGGCACGTTACAAGGGGTTCATTCTCATGTGCTGTTATCATTAGGTGAATTGAAGCATTGTTACTTATTCCTAAGATACTTGGGTCAAAGCCCAAAGCCAAATTGAGAAGTCCCAAGAGCATTGTTAGCAACAAGTAGGGGAACTGAGGACTCATTGAATAAGCATGTGTGTATTAGCCCACTGTGGCTCTCCAAATAATACAAGTGATAGAGGAAGAAACTGTGTCGCTACAGCTTCCAAAATTTATGCTGAAAGTACCTTCCCAAGCTACTAGCTTCCAAGAACAATTTCCATTAACCTGCTGTTCTCCAGAAGAACTGGACTACAATTCACACAATTCACAGCATCTCCGTGCTATCCAATGATGGGATATATTCAACATATCTGAAGGGCACCAAGTTAAGGAATGCTAGTATAGCAGAACCACCCAGATTAATTAGAGACCAGTGGTTGATTTGCTATATGTTGCAATACCTTGTGAACCTGGAGCTGGGAATCTGTCTTGCAGTGTGAGTACATATCAGAGCAGGAAAGATTTAAAAGCTTAGCTGCGGTCTCAGGACTATTTTATAAAAACACAAATTGCAGGATTAGTTTGTTTCTCTTACCCTTTTTTGCTTTTTTTATAAAGCTTTGTAATCTTCTCAGCTGGAAGGCCATATTTCTCAGAAATCTATATTAAAAAAAGAAAAAGAAAAGGAGATAGATTTATTAAAAGCAAACCTACAGCAGAATCACCACTTTCAGTTAGTTTAGACAATTGGTGGCAGGCTACCCAATGCCCCTTCTTCTTAGTAATTCAGAACCTGGAGACTGCACTCCAGGTTCTGCAGAACATAGTGAGACTTACACATAGGAAACGGAGCACTTTTAGGTGTAGCTGAGCTTCCCATTGCTTTTAGTATTTTAATATTTGCCTATGCTATACTTTCTGCATGGTTTCCTTCTTATGACTTTCATCTCTACTGTTTACAACAGCCTTCTCCTCTAAAGAATGAATTAAGATAAATTGTCCAAGAACTGAGCCCCTAAGATCAAAAGTAAATCTCCTTGCAAGGTTTTTGCAGATTAATGAAAGCAATTTTGCAGAACACCATGATCTGATGCTGTGCCTAAATTTCCAAATGTTGAAGGTAACAAAGAATATTCTAAGCAATGATAATATGCTTTCCTTATCCAGTTGCAGCCAACCATGCTTTGGTTTCATGAAATCAGACAGGTGGAGATATATGGCACAGCCTTTAAAAGTGTCCAGAAGCTTCACTTGATGGAAGCTGGGGTAAGAGGAAGCTTTTTCATGCATGGCATTATGATCAGATTGCATTTACAATCCAAATAACACATATCTTGGTACAAATGCAAATAATTTTGGAATACAGCAAGCAAGACTTTTCAGATGCTCTGGTTTCAGTTGAATCTGTAGCTGTACAACTAGTGCCCAACTGGGCATAAAGAAGCCTAAAAAAGAATTACTTCTTTGTGCCATCTGGAAATCTGGGGAGTTTAATTGGACACATTGACAGAAACCCAAACTGAGAAAAGTTCTAAGCTACAGCATTTTATAAAGAAGACAATGAATCATCAGCCCTCACCCCCCAAAAGAGAACCCAAATGAAGCACGAGATAACAGATCTTAGAACTTAGCTGATTCTAAGAAAATGTGAGCACCCAAAGCAGTGAGTTATAGCAGTTCCTTCAAGTATATTATAACCGAGATATTTCAAGTTATATATGCAAAATGGAATCTTTGGTTCCCATTTGTGGCATTAACCAGGATTGAAGAAAAAGATTCTTGTGAGAGATTTTGTTGACAGACGAGAAACACAAATGATTCCAAACTACAATGGAATTAATGGATGATGCTCTGAAATATTACCCATTATCTCAACTGTTCCCAAAACACTTGGCAGGTAAAATATTTTTAGTTAATGCATATAGCAAAACCACTGCTGCCTTAATATGATTTTTGCAACTCTGTATCTCCAAGCTATGTTTTTCCTAGAGTGATTCCAATGGAAAATCTCCCAAGTAATGGCTAAATATTCTTTCTCCTTCTGTGTTTCCCATAGACCAGTGATGGCGAACCTTTTAGAGACCGAGTGCCCAAATTGCAAGTCTCTCTCCAGTGTGCGCACTGGAGACCTGAAGATCAGCTGGCTGGTGAGAGACAGGGCAACACAACACCAACAACTCTGCAAGAGGCAAGATCTTTTTCTTTCGCAAGCTTCTGAGTGCCACCTCTGGCACGTGTACCATAGGTTCACCACCACTGCCATATGTTCTCAGTACTACCAGAATAGTTCTTCCATCTCTATAGCAATAGCAATAGCACTTAGACTTATAGATTGCTTTACAGTGCTTTCCAGCCCTCTCCAAGCGGTTTACAGAGTCAGCATATTTCCCCCAAAAATCTGGGTCCTCATTTTACCCACCTCAGAAGGATGGAAGGCTGAGTCAACCTTGAGCCTGGTGGGATTTGAACCAACAGATAGCAGAAGTACTGCTGTACTATAGTCTAACCACTGCACCACCAAGGCTTGATCATGCATAGAAGTTTTAATCTATCCATTTATGTTTATGGAGACTGGGAGTAGATATGTTGCCGCATGCTCTTCACTTAAGAAGTGTAGATCTCAGAATTGTTACTACGTTCTTTCTCAAAGGACACACTCCTCTGTCTTTCTAAATTTAACCAACTAACTTTTCAGGGACATTCGCAAATTGGGAAACCATGTCAAGAGAGGTTGGGGACGGCAGGGGATACAGACTGTCCTTGGCAACCAGATTTCACAACACATCAAAGCAATCACCTTTTCCCCATTGCAGGTCAACACAATCAAATTGCAGACCTTAAAGTAAAGGATTAAGGATCGCCTCAACTGCATTTCTGCACTGAGAAAGTAGCTCTGAGTTGGATCAGAACAGACTGGACAAAGGCAGCAGGAGGTAATATTTAAGGTGCCTCTCTTTCCTTATTCCTTCTTGTGCCTCTTGAAAAACTTCCAGACAGCCCTTCACAGCAACAGTGCAGAAGGCTGCTGGAGAAAGGCAAGAGGAAAAGATTTATCAGTATTTCTCAACCCTAGCAACCTGTGGACTTTTAATTTCCAGAATTTCCCAGCATGCTTGCTAGGAAATTTTGGGAATGGAAGACCACATCTATCAAAGTTACTAAAGCTGAGAAACACTAAATTAAACTGTTCTTTTCCTTTAGAATGGAACCTCTGATCCCCAATGTGTTCCCATCAATAAAATCCTAAAATCCTACTGGCCGTGATGAATTTCAAGGTGTCTAAAACTCAGCCTTGTTTTAGTTATGATCATGCATTTCCTCCTCAACACCATTTCTTTAGATAACTCAAATGGCTCTGAATTTCTATAAAAAAATGTTAAAATGCCTGGAAGGGGGGGGGGGAGACTGGGGAGTGATTGAAATGCAAATGGGGAAAAAAAATCTAACTGGGGAAAAAAAGAACAGGATGGATCCCTTTATATAGATCTTCCTAGTGTGCATAATCAGGTCAAATGTTCCCAGCTCATTAGAGCAAATTGATCATTATCCCTGCTTATCCATATTGATAGTCCAGATACACGATTATGGAAAGGAAATGATTTGGTACAGATATGTGACTTGCATCGTGTGCATAATGAAGTTGTTGCAGACATATACTTTCTCATTTAAGAGGCAAAAGAGATTGAAGATGTACCATTTTCTCAGTCAAGAGCTCACAGTATTTTCCTTACTCAGAGAATAACAGGAAATCTCCCTTTGCTTATGGACAGCCTGGCAGACTTTATTGATTCCACAATTGGTGGTGAATGACTGTTCTTAATTGAGAAAAATATTTATCTGGACAATGCCAGTGAAAAGGAAAATACTGGCATGAAAACTAGTCATGCCAGGTCTTTCCCTGCACAATGGTTCTTTGCACTTCAAGCAGATTATTAAACCTTGTTTGCTCAGTTTGGCTTTCCAGCAATTTGAAATGAATGATCTCTATAATCTCTTGCTTGCTCGCTCTCTTTGCCCCTCCCTCTGTTTTGAAGTCCAAGTTCAAGTTTCATTGTCGCACACATGACACATATTCATGACATGCAGTGAAATGCTGTTTTTAATTTTATCTTGTATGTATTTTTAAGTGTTTTAAATTCTGTCTTAATTTTTATTTGTAATTCACCTTTGGGATCTATTCTGAGCCAAAAAAGGCAACAAAGGGACTTTGTCTTGCTCTCCATAGAAAGATAGAAAGATAGAAACAGCAGGGCTGCCCCCCCCCCAAGCAAAAGCAGGAAGAATTTTGTCATAAAAACAGGAGGTAGATAATCCCCAAAAATTCAGTCAACATCATTAGCAAGCAGATTCAATAGTTGTTCTGATCGTTATGGAGATGGTGGCAAATTATTGGAAGCCAGGGATCTGAGTCACTGCTTTTAATAACTTACTAGTAATTTCTAGCTATCAGTAATGACTTAATAACAGCCCTGAGTAATCAAATTTCCATAATTCCTATACAGTACTTAACAAATATTCTACTTAGTATATACACTAGATACACATACATGCTTTATTCTGAGTATGCATATGTGCCAAATACCTTTATATAGTACTCTGATTCCTTACTATTAAACAGGTTCCTCTGATTTTGCCATGAAGGTTTTATAAAGAGAAGTGGAACAGAGTAATTCAGATGGAAATCTATTTTCAAATTTCCTGATAAAATTCTGTCCCTCCAAAACTGGACATTGCCTCTCATTATTACATTATTGTTCTTTTCCAATTTATTCAAGAGTTTTATTCCCCAAAGTCTGAATGTTATGTTCAACAATCCTATTCTTGCTTCTTCTGAGCTTTTGACAATACAATGGCTACCTGTGAGAGCTGTTGTTATAACAATTGATTTGCAAGGGTGCCATGTTATTTTCTTGTCTTTGGAAAAAGCAGAATGAAAAGATTTACTGCCCATTCTTCTGGTGTGCTATTGTAAAAGGAAGAAAAATGATGTGAATAATAAACGTAAGAAAATACTGTCAAGTATGGAAAGTTTGGGTGAGCCCACAGATCAAAATTTGAAAAATGGGAGAAATGTGCAAGTTGTAAACAATAGAGCTTTTTTGCTTTACAATTATGGTGGGCTGTAGTCCTGGAAACATAGCTAAGCTTAAAATGCCAAAAACTTCCCAACTCAATTGGGCATGAATCTATGTATAGGAGTATGCAATTTTAAGAAAAAAACATTTTATGTTGCCTTGTCAAAGTATAATATACATCTATGAAATGTTTCCTTCCCTTATGGGAAGTGAAATATGGAGGTCATCACAATGGCACTGTTGCAAAGATTTGTATCATACTTGTAGCACATTTGTAATTGCATTGCAATGCAACATAAATTTCAAAAGCACACAGGTTTAAAATATTTCTGTGTTCTCAACCCTACCCTTTCTGACAAGCAAACCCATTTAGCAAGATGCATCAATGCATGTGAGGTATTTACTCATTCCCACTGCCTTTCATCAGGGTTTTTTTTTAAATACACCAGAAGGAACATAAAGTAATGTGTAATACATTATTTTTCATAAATACAATAAATAAATTATAATACTTATTTCATTATCATGAAAATAAACATGTTCATTTAAAAACTACAGGAAATAAATAAACTTGCCTATAAAAAAAAGAAGAACCTAATAAATTGTACAAATAAATGTCATGCAAAACAGACAATATTTGGATCAGAGCAAGTCAGCATTATTCTTGGCCTGGAAGCCATTTCGTTCCATCAATTTCCATCTTTTGTGCCTATTGGGATTGAATACTCCCGGAAAGTATTGCATAATATTGGTGCATAATATAGAACTGGGGATTTTTCCAGATTTACTCGTCTTCCTTTGCACAGGTTTGGTGGGTCCACCAAGTTGTATATCATGTTGGACCAGAGATGTTAAAGGCATGGATGATACTTTTCTCATTTCTCAAACTGATGCAGTTTGAAAATGACTCAGAACAAAATTGCTTGCAGTAGAATGTACCTATTTTAGGAGAGCTTCACTGGTTTCCAGGCATAATTTATGGTGCTGGTTTTTGCCTATAAAATTCTTTTTAGCATAAGCTCTTGCTATCCAGGATTATCTGTTGTAGGAGAATCCACCACTCAACATGATTTGGCCGGGAAATTCTGTGGCTACCCATCCTAGATAGATTGAGGGGAGGGGAGGATGGGAAGTCCATTCACATTAGCTTTACTGTTGGGGGTTAAATAAAATGTTGATTTTTATCCTTTAAGAAAACCAGTTGGGACCATTTGGTGAGTTTTAATGGAGCATAGCAGCACATTTTAAAATATTTTCATACTCAAAATTGATTTTACGGATGTTTTAAGCTACTGAGGTAAGCCATGTAAGAGTTGCCTGAGTAGGCAGTATGCAAATAATCAATAAGTCTGCTCTACAGTCTTTCCCAGCAAAATAATTCACTGTTTTATCATCCCTTTTCATCTTATGCAGTCAAGAATCTATTTGTCAACGTCCACCATCCACTCTTTCGATTTTTGGGGTTGATTTGCCCAAGCTATGGAATGCAAGAAAGAGTTACGGGAAGTTTTTTTTAAAAGGAGGGGGCTACCACAGGCTTAATTCACACAGCCTTGGAAATCAAGAAAAATACAGATGAACTTCAAAATAATTAGAAAACGAATTGCTTTTGAGACAATATTGAGATTAGAAACAATAAATATTACAAATTTCAGGTTCAACTTAAGGTATAAAAGATTTCTTCCTGCCACAGTGGTCTGACTGATATTTTTAGGAATTAAGGGAGAACCTCTGATACTCTTCCCAGAGAATCACTGTTATGCCTTTTTATTTTCAAGGTTCAGAGACAAAAATAAAGAAGCGACTCTAATCAAAAAGGACATGAAGTACTTCAAGTTCCTCTTCAATCTGGAACAGCTTCTTGGAAAGAGATATCAGTAGCCAAGGATAATTGCAATAAACAACTCTTTTCTCTACCCATGTTCCTATTTATGTGTATGATAAATATTTTGCTCATTTTTCTGTGGCATTTTGGTTGGTGTTGAATAAATGTTCAGTCTTTTTTAACTTTGTGTAGATATAAAAAAAATTTTTCCCCCTGCAATTACCCCAGAAATCAAAACAATGTTGGTTGCTTTAATACAATAAGATGCCAGATGAGGTGACAAATACTTACAGCATCCATAAGCCCTTTTACTGTGGGAGACTTTAACATCAAAGCATCAAACACTTCATCTGCTTCTTTCCTCACATACAGGAGAACTGAAAAATAAAGAACCAAAATAAAGAACTTTTGGAGAAGACGTTTAACAGCCCCACAAACGAATCATTTCCCTTGGACGGCAATTTCTTTCGTTCCACCAAATGACAACTGAAAAAAGCCAGACACTTCTATTAAAAAATAAAACTATCACAGAAAATAAGTATGTCATGGGGCAAGAGGCATATTAGCTGATTTGGAGAGAGTGTCCTTTTTTTGCCTTCCAAGAAATTGTGTTATGAATAGCAGCATTCCTTAAAACTTTTAGAACTTCCAAATCTATTCAAGGCCGTTACACTGAAGTTCTCTGTAGAATTAAGTTGTCCAAGTTCTCTACAGAATTGGATGGCTTGCCATCATCAATATCAAATTTACCAATCAATAACTATAAGTTCCATTTACTTGTAAAGCAAATGCTCAAATCTGAAAGAGTGAATTTTATTTTTATGTGATACAAGGGCAAAATAAGTACAGGTAGTTCTCAACTTATGACAGTTCTTTAGTGACTGCTTGACATTACAACGGCACTGAAAAGTGACTTACGACCATTTTTCACACTTACAACCATTACAGCATCCCCATGGCCATGTAATCCAAAATTCAGACGCTTGGCACCTGACACATTTATGAGGGTTGCGGTCTCCCGTGATTACTTTTTGCAACCTTCTGACAAGCAAAGTCAATGCAGAAGCCAGATTCACTTCACACCCATGTTACTAATTTAACAAGTGCAGAGATTTGCAGTCTCAATTACTATCAGTAAGTGAGGGCTACATGTAATTTACTTATAACATGCATTTATGTGATTTTGCAATATACCTTGGTTTTGAGGTTTTGAACCTGGCTATTTCTCAACTATTTTCCCAAACCCTAACCAAACTTCCAATAGCTGCCAAATGTATTGGGCTATAATTTGCATCTTCTGGGGAACTGCTACTCACTACATCTTGGAGGCATCCATTTGGGAAAGTGCTGTGTATTTCAGTTGATCATCAATTGCTTAAGAAATATAAGACAGAGACAAATATAAGACTAAGAACAAATAAGTACCTTTTTTTGTTCCTTCTTCTTTTATTTGTTTCACCGGTGGTGGAACAAAGTCTTCTTCAACTGTGCGGAATATCCGTTTAGCTAGAATACTACCTCTGAATAGAAAAACAAAAAGAAGCAGATTTATAAATTAATTAAGATACAATAATTATAGGACAAGGAATCGCAGAGATTGGGGGCAGAGTCAAAAGAGGAATCAGCCTAGAATCTTTGTGTAGTCACCAACAGACTAAGTCCAAAGTCCCTCAAATGCTTATCCAGCACCAAATTAGTGTTTTTAGTATATGGGCATAAGCATGAACAATAAATTATTAATTAATCCTTTAATTGGAACTTCACATGTGATCCTGGTCTTTTGCACCTGACAATAATCCTTCTTCTTCCTTATTAAGATTAACTAAAGATGAAATATCCATCCAATGGAGTCTCCACAAAGCATACTTTTTTAAAATAAAGAAATCAAGATCTTTACACTAACTGAATCTGATGTAGCTTTATTTGAGGGGATTTAAATCCTTTTTTGCTGTAGAATGTATATTGATAGACACCAAGGCAAAAGCTGCAGTTAAGTACTATGGATCTGTTTTGCTCTCTAGGCCGCCACTTTAATTCTCTTTATTCCTTAAGAGAAGTCATCAGGTAAGGCCATTTCAATATAATATTTGCTCTCTGATTAAAACATTCAAAAGATAGCATTAATTCTGACACATATCCTCCAAATTCCAGCTAATCATTTCCATCGAACATCATGTTATAATTTAATTACAGGGAAATGATCAAATCATAATTTTTAAGAAAATGCTAGCACTTTTGATAGGCCTGTTCTAAGAACAAGGGACTGTTAATTCCATGAGGGATTATCTAAACTAACAGTTTGAGAAGTTATGTAAGATACTAGGCACAAAAACAAAGGGAAGACTATAAACCAGTTTTGTGCTTATATATGTTACCAAAACTGGAACTCTGAGGAACTAAGCTTCCATTTATTTATTTGATATAATTTAGAGGCTTTCTGATTTCAATTTATTCTGAAGCAGCTTATGCTTCAAAAGCAAGAAACACTAAAAATTAAAAAACAGATCATAGATATCAAGGGAAAAAATTATACATAACAATAAAGAATGACCTAAGGGCAGTGATGGAATTCAAGTTTTTTACTACCGGTTCTCTGGGCGTTGCTTGGTGAGCATAGCTGGGGAAGTCATGTGACTGGGTGGGCAGTTTCTGTAAGCAGGGCAATAAATATTAGGCTAGAAACAACCCCAGAATGTTTCTTTCCTGCCTTCCTTACAGGATTAACCCTGTAAAGTGGAAAAACAAAAACAAAAGGAGATTTCTTCTAACAACCGGTTCTCTGAACTGCTTAGAAAATTTACTACCGGTTCTAGTGAACCTGCTAGAACCTGCTGAATTTCACCTCTGCCTATAGGGCTCAGCAAGCCTTTACTGCCCTAAGACCTGGGAGAATAGCCAGGTTGTCAAAAGACTTCCAGTTTATCATTAGGGTAGGAACTAATGGATTTCTGGAGGGATCCTGTTTCAAAGAGCAAGCTCTCTGATGGAGGAGCTATACTTTCTAAATCCTAACATTATTTAATTGTGAGGCTCTGTTTCAGTGTTATTTAGAGATATGAAGCAGTTTCTACTCTAAAAGCCAACAAGGCAGGCATGCCGGTCACAGGAAGGTAAGCGGAGCTAAGAGGAAATTCCAACAGTCACTGAGCTCCAGATGATTTACCAACGATTATTTTCACAAAAATATTTCAAAACTGGCAAGCTGAACTGCATTTTCTTAATGTGCATTATTCAAAAAAAACAAAAACGTAAAGTCTTCTATAATATCCAGAATGTGCTTTGCCTTGCTTTACTGGCATGGACATCTTTTGAAGCATCCTTCGCCAAAATTATATCTCAGCAGACGCAGTTTATCATACTAAATATCAGATCATTTCTATCAGAAGCAATGAAAATTGCTACAACAAAAGAAACAGCACTGGTGGTGGTGGGGAATAAAAAGCTTTGATTTGCACTAGAATTTTCACGTTTGTGTTTATATTTTGTATAAGGGGGTTGGATTCTTAGTTACAAAATATATAGTAATGGTCATACCCTTCTCGTTCATCATCGTTGTTATAATAAACCTGCAAAAAAGAACAACAAACAGATTTATAGTTATGAAGTTTCCAGGAAATCAAGGAAGAGGCCAAACCACGAGTTTGCTCGTTTTCCCATAAATCAGTTGCTCGTTTTGTTCAGTTTTTGGCATGCCCCCATTCATTTCTAGAGGACTTGTGAGAAAAAGTCTCTGACAGATCATGTCTGTTCATTCTTTAGAATTCTTCCATTCTCTGTTGTTTGTTTGAATTAAACAAAGTCAGGTAAACACAGTTGGTTTGTCTGCCAAAGGTGTAAACTGCTGTGAAAAAAAAATGGATAGGATGAAATTCTTCTCTTTCTCTCTGTATTTCCTTCCATCCTGGAAGAGTCAACAGACTTTAACTGTGGAGAAGATATGGCTGTGCTTTAATGTAAAAAAAAATGGCTTAAAAAGAATACTTTCCAGCCATATTTGATTTAATGCTAGGGATCAAATTTGACATTTTAATATGAAAAGGAAGACACAGGTTTTTTTCTGGGACAAAAGGTCACATTTGGCCTTTGTGGACCTGAAGAACAAAGAATGCACTAAAATTGGTAATTTCTGCAAACTATGCTGAGAAGAGTTTGCAACAGTTTCCCCTTGAATTCCTTTATAAAAAGAGAGTCATGATCAAAGGAACCTCAAAATCTCATCTTTCCTTCTTTAATCTTGGAAAATACTTTTTAACTGACAGTAGCCCATGATCTTAAATGTTAACACCTATTAAATAACAGTAGATTAAAATAAATATTTAACATTTGCCCTTTCTGTTTTAAATTACATTGAGCAAAAGAGCTAGAGCAAAAGGGCTAAATTTTGATAGCTCAACTCTTAGCTCTGTTGAGTTAGATTTAATTTCAATTGTGATCCACACCTCAAAGACAGAGGATGTGAGCGGCATACAGAGAGTTCTATGTTCAATCGTTGGCAACCAGAATGAGATAATGACATGAATGAGCCTTCAAGATTGCCACCACCATTCCTTAGTGTGCTCTACTGGCTTACTCGGTCAAATAATCTGATCTGGAAGAAAACAGCTTCAACTTTACGTCAGTGAACTCCCAAAAGTTATTTACACAGAATGGACCGTGCTCATTTATTTCTGGGAAACAGAGGATGGACCAAACCATTGCAAGGCAAAATAGACCTTCACATTGCCTGATTTCTTACCTGTCCAGCTCTTTGGAGATTGCCAAAATGAACATCTGGTATGAAAAGAACAGGCTGGGAATCCAGGTCAGCCATAGTTTTAAAATAGGTGATGTCACTCTTCTTCTGGAGAGGCACAGCAGTCAACTTGCCTTCTGCTGTTCAGGGAAAATGGAATTAAAGATTATTGACTGGGAAGACATTATTAGCATCAGACTGAGCACTGTACAGACCAGAGAAAAAGTTTGCATCCTCACCATTAGGGCAAGTTGCCTGAGAAACTTGGCCTTTTGATTTCTTTCTGTTTTGCTTTCTTTCTTCATCCCGAATTTTCCTTTCGGCTCCCTGTAAGAAGAAGCACAGACTTTAAAGTAAGTGACTGTTCTATAGATGAGGCATTTGTCTCCAGGAATGGGCTTATTCTTACTAGTTGTGATTATTTGGGGGTTTGAACATTGTTCCGATTACCAATTTAATATGATATTTCTGGTTTTCTTTGTGTTCCGAGGTGTGGTTTTTTAAAAAAAATATTCAACATGATAGCAACTCCGCCGGTATTTTATGCATGTGATACATACAAAGTACATACAAAATAGCCAAAGTTTCCATTATGCTCTCATGGCCATCATGTTGACGTTTTAGCCACACCCTTGAGAACTCCTATTTGTGATATAAGAGAATATTTATAGCTCCGGGTTGACATGAGGGGTCCTTGGTGCTCTCGGAGCTTGGTTGTTTTCTTGCAGAGGTTTCATTATCCAAACTAGGTTAAGATCATCAGCACTGTTTGTGTGGATATGGTGTACTGCCCAGGGTCCTTTGGGAACGCAGAAGGTTGTAAATATTGTAAAAACAAACAAGCAACCGAATAGAGTTAAGAAATATTGAAATGAGGCTACATATGTTATACCTACATTGTAGGAATTTTTGAGGCCCTGGTTTGTTCAGATTATTTTACTTGTACTTTGACTGTGATATATGGATAGCAATAGAGAGCTTGAAGATGTTGCATGAAAATGGTGGCATCCGTTTCCAAGCCCATTCTCAACTTTGGAAGCTGAGTAGATGACATCAGGCCAATCACTACTTCTCACCTCTACCTACCCAAAGATGGTTAATGCGGGAGGCATTAATGTTATTATTTAGAAGTAGCCAAGTTAAAGCACTGCCTTCCTTATTACTATTATTTATATTCATAAATAGATATTCATAATAATATATAATAAATAAGGTTAATATAATAATATTAATGTTATTATTTAGAAGTAGCAAAGCACTGCCTCCCTCATTATTAATTATTAATCATTATTATCTATATTAATAAATATAACTGTTATTAATAATAATAAACAAGGTTAATATAATAGTAAATAACATTGTTATTATTTAGAAGTAGCAAAGTTAAAGCACTGCCTCTCATTAATTATTAATAATAAATTATTATTATTTATATTAATAAATATTCAATTCAATTCAATTCTTTATTGTCAATGTACAACATGTGTGCAGCGAAATTGAGTGAGCCTCCATCAGTACAATCACACAAAGCACAGAAACACAGAATACATTCAAATACAGAATACATCTCCAGACTTATAAACAAATCCCTAACCCCAGGAAATACCCGGACTAGGCACATTTCCACATACATTTCCACACACAGATATATACATATACACACACGCATTATTTCACCAGTATGTACATATTGCACGTTGCACTGGCACTGTAAGTTTGTTGTATTAAGTCTAGTCATTGTGTTATGTGGCATTTAGAAGTTGGACGGCCCATGGATATAATTAATATAAAATATAATTATTATTAATAATAAATTATTATTATTATTATTTATAATCCTTGACAATAAATACTAATTTGAGATGTGAAGGAAAAGAGTGACGTTCTCGATAAAAAGCATAAAATCCATCTTGATGAATCCTACCCAGGTCTCCCTAATGTAATGCCCTATTTTCCACAATGACTCTCCACATGCCTGTGGAAAGTCTAGCAGCCCCATGAGAAATAGCATTTCTTGGCCATTGGTCTCTACCTCTAAATGCTCTATTTCAGGGGTGGGAAATTATGGCTCCTTCATGACTCGTGGACTTCAACTCCCAGAATTCCTGCCAGCCATGCTGGCTCAGGAATTCTGGGAGTTGAAGTCCAAGAGTCATGAGGGAGCCATAATTGCCCACCCCTGCTCTATTTGATTGATATTCAATCATTCATTTCTTATCTTTTTTCATATAAACTGCATTTTAAAAAGCATTAACTTGATTTATCTTAACATTTATTTGTACTTTTCTGCTCTGATGTACCTAGATGAATTTCCTGCTTAAAGGCAAGGGCCATTACAAACCAACGAGAAAGAAACAACTTTTGGGAATAAAATTTTGTTCCATAATCATCACTATGTGTTTGTTTGTTTTTTGCTTATCTTGAATTTAGGCACTGTCCAGGATGCTCCAACTGACTCTGGCCAGTTCACAAATAATAAAATAAAACCAACTATGAGACAGCACAGCATGAGAGGATGTAAATTTGCAGAGACCCCATTCTTACCACAATGTTACACAGCATTTGCTATACTTCGAGATTTGGCATCCAGTCTTTAATTCCAACACACATAGATACACAGATACACAGACACACACATACTGGTCCCATCTTTGATTGCAGAAGCTGAAGACTAATGAATACCAATTATCAGAATGTACAAAGCCATAATACAAAATCTGTAAGCAACTGTAATCATGTTTGCAAGCAGGTATTTAAAAGATGCAGATGTGTTCTGTGGGATTTCAAAATCTAGCTTTGACATAGTTGGCTTCAAAGCAATTGGAATCACTGCTCTACAATAGTAAATATACTATATTAAGGAACTCATTAACACCGTGCATATATTACAACGACCCCCAGTAATAATCCCAAAAGAAGCAATGGCAAACTGTTGCTATATGGTTACCTAGAAGCTGAATTGGGCCCAAAGGAGCTCTACCTTTCCTTTAAAAAACTGCCACTCTGATATTATTTTTCAAATACGACAAGCAGATAGAAAATTACATTTGATAAACAACATTATGAAATATAGTCGTGTTCTCATTCCTTAAGTGAAACAGCAACCACCTTGAGTTGTGATGAAACCAAGCAGCCCATAAATCAGATAATAAATGAAGAGCCAGTACAATCCATTAGCACTTCATTCCTAATATCAGACTTGCTCATTGTATTGGATTTCAGCTTCTCCAGCCATGTTGGTTAGTGTTTGTGGCTATTCTATCTGATGTGTGTGTGATGTGAATGGATGCCATAAGCCATGAATATCATGTTCCCTTTAGGGCAACTATAATAACCAAAGGGAGGCTGTTTGATGTTCTACTTAAGGCACCAGCTTCGGAACTAGGAGACTGTGAGGCCTAGAGTTCTTTTAGGAACAAAACTAGCTGGCTGACCTTGGTCTACGACTTGAAGCCCACTCCCCAAATAAAATTATTTTAAGAAATATGCTTAAAATGATCTCTTTTAACTCAAAGGGATTCTAGCTTGGGTTCTCTGATTCAGAAAATAAAATTGGCAAAATTGGCAAGTTTAGCAGGTTTTATATTAAGATCAGCAATTGAAATATCTTCTCAACAAAGTACTTTACTCCTTTCAAAATAAACAACAAAGACGGAAACTATTGACCAAAATTAAAATGGTGTCTTCTTTCTTTCTTTCTTTCT